>JZKD02S0814267.1:114253-127581 GCA_000966675.3 Picea glauca | reverse complement strand
ATGCAAAACAATTATGGTCAAAGTACAACCGCCGATATAGCTATTCAATTCATAATAGTGGATCATCCATTAAGTCAGGTGTACAACTAATCAAATGCAATGTGCATACAAATACACGCTAACACTATGCCATAGTGTTTAAACACCCAAAATCAAATATGTGCTAATGTATTGATTCATAAGTTTAACCAAGGTGCCAAATAGTTGACAAGCCAAACAAATATAAAAGATTAGCATAAGGATCCTATCATACATATATAGAAATTTAATCAAAACCCTTATGCATTTCATAGAATCAAAGATTAGGCAAGTCATAAAATGCAAAATCTAAATGCTCAATGTCTTACAAACTCAATAAAAATCAAGTCATATAATCAATCGAAGTATGAGAACTGATCAAAGGATATTGCCAATCGTGTAACGATCAATAAAAGGTAAGCGCAAATGACAAAAGAAATAACCACAGTTCAGATAATGATTGAAAAACAACTACGAAAGGAGAAGTTTTCACGCTGAAAACTTAACGAAGACAAATGTGTCAATGTCGCAAGAAATGAAAATGTCGTCTATTTGAAAAATGCGACGAAAAACTTGATGTTTGCAAACCACAGGTGTAGGCAGCTTATAGGATAATAGAAAAAGGTGAATTGGCTGCCAACATGTCTCAAAGTATCAAACCTAGCATTGAACTCTCTCACTATTTCATTCTCCTTCTTCTTGATTTTATTGAATTGGTTCAACATAGAAGAATGGTCTTTTTTAGTTCCCCATCTATTCTTGAAAGCAGTTACAAAACTAGTGTAGGATGTGATTGTATTATCAACAATACTAAGGTACCAAGTTATGGCATGGCCTTCAAGAGATATGGTGAATAGTTTCATGGCTACATCACCATGCTCAACACACATGGTTTCAAAGGCACCGATCAGTTGATCAATATGTTCCTCGGCTATGACCACATTATTTTCGGAAAATTTAGGCAACCATTTGGCAATATCTTTGGGCATTTAATGGGGTTGACCGACAATGTTTTGGAAGTTAAGAGTTTTGTAAAGGCGGTTGGCCCATGAAGGAGGCATTTTTACATGAGGTAATGGAAGAAATCCTTGGAACAGTTTCTTTACGATGGGAGGGTTTTGAGGAGCTATTATTTTATAGGTAAACTAGGGCTTAGGATTAGGTGGAGGGAGTGGAAAAGGATTTTTATCGGTTGGGTTCTTAGAAGGTGGAGTTGCCAGGTAATATTTTCAAGCTAACCAAAAGGGGAAGGGGAAAACGGTAAGACCCTCAAATGGAGTCGCCAGGCAAACCTAGGGAATATGGCTTGCCACAAATGGGTTTGTCGTATGGGCTCGAGAAAGATTATAAATCTTCCTTGGCAGCGACATCATAAAATGTTATTGCACTAATTGTAGGTTGCACTACAGCCTTGTGTAATTGCAACCAATGTACAACACATCAGGACAAGACCCATTTTCACCTCAAGAAAAGTCTCGGGTGACCCCTGGGGAAAGACAATGGAAAAGTCTAGAAAGTCCCTCAGAGGTCACAATACAATATCAAGAATGGTGTAAAGGCTATGAATGGATGAGGGAAATGTGAAGGTAAGGGTAAAGGGAAAATCACCTGCAACACAATGTCAGTTATGCCAAGCATATATGAAATCTAGGACCAATATGTTAACCCCACCACTAATCACTAATATGAGTGTAAGAGTCTCGTGTAACAAGTGACTAGAATTTTGCATTAGAGAAATGTCAAAGTTGATCGAATAAATGTGTGTAGCTGACAAGCTTAGGCAAAGAGGGTCCTCGTGGGAGATTTAGGTTGTTGTAGCCCTCAAATATACTTGAGGGGTTCTCAATCCACCACGGTACGAAAGGGTAATCTTCCCGAATGTTTTTTCAATGCACTACAATAATGAGACGACCAATAGGTTTGCTCAGTTGTTTCAAGGATTCTGGTTGATCTCCAATATAAGAGCACAATCGGTACGAGTGTTGTTTGATGTGAAACCATTCGACAAGATCCCCTCAATATACCTCTAAGTACAATGAAGCAACCATAGTCTTCTAATATACATTGAGGTACTTGAGAGAACTACAAGACCTCGGGATGCAGCGTTGGCAAAGTAACGAAAACTCCTACATTTATAGATGCCCGACAACATATTTTCTAAGAGCCCCCAGAAAATAAATCCCACTTGGATGATTGTTCAATTAAGAACTTAGATATAATTGCAAAGCAAAGAAAGGTAAACCAATTTTAATGAAAATGCCAAATGCAACAAGCAAACCAAACAGTGATAGAAATTACTGGCAATTTACTTGAATATAGCTCTTCCTAAAGCAACGAGATATTTGGCAATTGAAATAGAAAGCTTTGAAGGCTATCTTAACCAAGTAATGATTTCTTAAAAATGATAAAGCAATTCAAAATGAATGAGATATATTCCAGTAATCAATCACCACAAAAAAAATTTAACATGCTAGTTCTTATTTGTGAGGTGATACCTTCCAAACCCTTTATTTGCCTTTTGCCACGTCTAGCCATAGGAGATAACCCATAGAATATGTAGTTCTCTAGCGATATTCCTTATGATCAACAAACTTTTATTTTTTCTTTTTGCTTTTCTTTCTTTAGATAATTCATTTATTTTTCTTTTGCCCTCTCGTGTTGAAAAACACCTGCTTAAATTCTTGAAACACCCCAGAGACTATGTAACACCCTAGCGATGTATCTACAAGTGCTATGGGACTGGGCAAGCCTCTGAGCAGGTAAGCAAGGAAAGCTTTTGATAGTCTCCCTCTGAGCCTAAAATCTCCTTCATCCCATAGAATGAGGAACAATGCCTTCTTGGGTCAGTTTATATAACCTAAAGAAATAGATATGACAGGGATTGATGATATGGAAAGTGGTAAGTATGATCAGGAACGATACAATAACAGATTAAAAAAAAAACAGTAGTGCTCCATTTTCCCCTAGAGTACCCTAATCGCCCAGGAATCTAAGATAACAAGTCAAGTTATAACATAGGAAGAAGTATAACCAACGAGCTAATGATTAGAAGTATAACCACATTACTGGACTGTATGAAGAGGCAGCTAACAGATTCTCGATTGTGGAATCAGAGGAACTTCGGGTTTGGAACGATTCTTTGCTCTTTCTTCTTTGAAAGAGTGCCCAGTTTCATCCCTCGAGAGGTGGTACAAGGGAACCAGGGCACTAGGCCTTTCTTCCCGCATTATGCAGATGGGCAGTGTTGTTGTCGTGATAAGGGGGGNGGACCATTGAGGCCTTTGATGAAAACTTTTTTGCTTGGTTGTCGCGACAAATCCCGGTCATAGAGGATTACCCCTATGCTGGGATTGACTTCTCAAGAGATCCTGAGACACCGGTACCTCCCGGAGAGCAGCGAGGAGAGATGGGTAAGTTGCTTCGTTTTTTTATTTGTTAAATATATGTAATTTTTATGTTGATTTTATATATATCATTTTTTTATACACCAGATTATCTGACAGGTCTTTGTCTATTATGTATAGATGTGGGGCCAGTGCTACTAGCAGACTATGCGAGGAACAGACGACGTCCTCAACCAGAGGCAACCCCAGCCACAATCGACGGGCCAGCAGCAGTAGGAGTACCTCCAGCCGGTGAGGCTGAGAGAGTTTTGAGACGAGTAGAGTGAAACTCCACCTCGCTTACTCGCACAATCCCCATGCTAGAGATCGAGGATCTGTTGCCTTCTATGAAGCCCCATGTAATGGGGGCACCATGGACGTGGGTCTGACTTTTTCGATGTTTGGCAAATGTCGTTGACCATTACAATAGGGCTAACAGGCCTCGTCCTTAGTTAGGCTGGACTTTTCATTTGCCGAGGGCACTATTTGTATATTTTTGAGGGCATAAGCCCCATGACTCGTTACTGGTCATATTTTTTAGGCACTTGCGCTCACCTATGTACTCTGATGATTTTGATATTATATATGGATTTTTTTGTCTTTTTATGTCTTATGGATTATATTTTCTTTAAAAATGTATTTACATGTGCATGTGTATGTCTTTCTTATATGTGTGCAAGATGCCATTCTAAAATTTGATTAGCTAGAGTATTTGTGACTTGATTTAATCTCCTAGGAAATTGAAAATATGCAATATAATCAAAGCTTTGTTCTAAGATATGTACCCTAATGAATCGTCGGTGTAAACTGGGATCATGAACACGGTAGACTCTATTTAACTGAGACACAACCAACTGAGCATCTAAATAGACACGAAGGTGAGAGATACTGAATGACAAAGAGTCACGAAGCAACTCAATAACTGTGTTGTATTTGGTGACATTGTTTGTGGTGTCACCTAAACATATACCTCCTGAAGATAATAACTGGCTCTGAGGTGTAAAAATTACCCAAGCTTCGGAGGCAAACCTCTGAGTGTGCCAGCTAGCATCGTCTGCGTATCCAACGAACACCTCTGATTCACTTAACATCTGCCACAGTGACAAAAGATAACATCAAAAAACGATACGTCCATAAAACCAAAAGAAACCAAAAAGTAATAGTACAAAGACTATACATATGTTACAAAAAGTTACCCAAGGTGACCTACCTATGAGTAATGCTTCTTGAGGTAGAGCCCATTTCTAGGCTCTGCCAAAGCATGTCCCTCAACATCTACCAAACAATAAGCACCCTTTTTAGAACCTCTTTTATGATGAAAGATCCGAACCACATGGGTTTGAACTTGCCTGCCCCCCGGGGGTCCTTATCTTGGTCATAGACCAGGACAAGGTTTCCTTCTGAGAAAATTTGAGGACGAATGGATCGATCATATTGACACTTGACTTTTTTTTTGTGAGCTTCATTAGCTAAGGCCGCATCACGACGTTGTTCATTGAGCTGCTTGAGATATAATAAACGTTCTTCAAGCAGTGAAGTGTCTGGCAATAACTGTACTGCCAACT
This sequence comes from Picea glauca, assembly GCA_000966675.3. NCBI lineage: Eukaryota > Viridiplantae > Streptophyta > Pinopsida > Pinales > Pinaceae > Picea > Picea glauca. The sequence continues at coordinate 122,615 of JZKD02S0814267.1, read as the reverse complement.
TTAAAGATGGGATCTGGCATTCTATGGGAAAGACGGCTTCCAGCCCGTAAACGAGCTGAAAAGGTGAGAAACCAGTTGTAGTCTTAACAGACATTTATTAGGCCCATAATGTTGAGTACAACATCAAATGCCAATTTGACTTGGTCGAATTGATCGTTCGTTGTAGGATGGTCTTAAGAGATTTATTGACAGCTTCCACCTGACCATCACTTGAGGGTAGTAGGGTGATGAATTTGCTTGCCTCAACCCAAGCTTTGATGTTAACTCAGTCATCATTTGGTTCTGAAAGTGACTGTCGTGGTCAGTGACAATCTCTCTCGGGACGCCGAACCTTGCTATAATCTGGTTAAACAAAAAGAGAGATGCAGTCTCTCCATCATATTTAAACTTTGGCATAGCTTTGACCCACTTTGTGAAGTAGTTGACGACTACCATGATATAACGGTTCCCCCTTGCTGAAGGAGGGTTGCATGTAGTGTAATCAATCCCCCACTTGGTGAAGGGACCAACTGTGATGACTAGAAACATGGGAGCGAGATGTGCCCTCATCTTCCGATAGAAGATTTGACACGGGTGGCACTTCTTAACTAATGTGATACAATCTCTAATTAGTGTCGTATAGAAGTAATCGGCTCGTAAAATCTTTTGGGTTGTTGCCAACCTAGACAAATGACCACCACATGCTCCAGTATGGCAATCGTTAAGCATGATTTCCGCTTCTTCATGAGTGAGGCACCGGCGAAGGATGTCATCTACACCTCGACGATAGAGAGTTTCCTCGAGGATGAGATAGTTCTTGGCCTAATGACACATACGACAAGCTATCATCATGAGAAGTAGAGGTGGGACACTTCAAAGTCTGGAGATAGATAAGTATATCTCCATACTAGGGGTCCAAAGATGCTATCAAAAACATATCTCCTTGAATAGGGGATTCTTCGAGCATAACATCACCTGACTTGACCGGAAGTTCCGAGATAAGTTCCGCAAAGACCAGTGGATTTTTGGATTTTGCTGAAACAAAATCTAAGTCAAATTCTTGGAGGATGACTATCCATCTACTGATCTTTCCGCCGATTACCCATCGTGTCAACACGTATTGAAATGGATTCACAATGGCAATGACAGTGGTCTTGCGAAAAAAAACATAATGACAGTAACGTTGGACAGCATGGACTACTACCAACACAAGTTTTTTGATATGAGAATAATTGAGTTTCGATCCAACCAGGCCTCAGATCAGGTAATAAATCACATATTCTGAGAGCAAATCATCCTCCTGAACTAAGACCATGCCAATGGTTGACTCTGTTGCAGCCAAGTATAATAAGAAATATTTGTTATAATTGGGTGGCCAAAGCAGAGGGGAAATCATGAGGGCATGTTTTAACGCTTCAAAGGAGTGTTGAGCGGCATCATCCCAATGAAAAGGAACGTCTTTCTTCAGTAAGCGCATAAAGCCCTTTGTAATCTCAGCATAGTTTGCGATGAAACGCTGCAAAAAGTTCGTTATTCCCTGTAGACTCTGAAGCTGAAGGATTGTACATTGGGGAGGCAACTGAACTATTTCCTCAACCTTGAGAGGATCGACCATGATCCTTGTTGTTGAAACTATGAAACCTAAGAGACAGCCCGACATCACACAAAAACTGCATTTGTTGGGATTCAAGCGAATCCGGAAGTAGCGACATCGCTCAAAGATAAGTCGAAGGTGTGTGGGATGATGAGTTCTCTTACGAGAGCGTGATGGTAAATCATCTAAGTAGGCCTCGATGATATGTTTGAGATCATGGAAAGAAAAAGACATGGCCCGCTGAAAGGTAGCGCCAACATTTTTCAGACCAAACGACATCTTACGATACGCGAATGTACCCCATGGAAAAATGAATGTTGTTTTGTGTTGGTCTTCGGGTTTGATTTGTATCTGATTATATCCCAAAAAACCATCCATGAAAGAAAAGGCCTCGCAACCTGTGCATTCATCGACTATCTGGTCAATAAATGGTGTGGGAAAATTATCTTTTGGACAGACCTTGTTCAAATCATGGAAGTCTATACAAACGCAAATCGTACCCTATTTTTTGTTAACCGTCATGGGGTTCGACACCCATTGGGTCAAATGGACGGGGTAGATAAAACCTGCCTTGAGCAGTTTCTCCACTTCGGCCTTAATAGTCGCTTTCTTAGGATTAACTGGACGAAGCTTTTGTCGAACCGGCTTAGCGTCAGGATAAGTCGTTATTTCGTGTTCAACAATTTCTAGATCGATGTCTGGCATTTCCTCGTAAGAACAAGCAAAAATGTCACGGAATTCCTTAAATAAATCTATGTAGATTTGAATCTCTTTGGGGGAGCAGTCAGCTCCAATGAAAACATTCTCCACGACGCCAAGGGTTCTGGAGATGTTTATAGGTATAGTTTCGGCGATGGTTTCCATATGACCCTCGACATAAACAACATGTGTAGCCAAAGGATTAATAGGACAAGACCTATCTCCAGTCATAGCTAAGATGAATTCCCCTGCCTCAATTCTGCTTAACTCTGGGAGGAAATAAGATCTATGATGGAGATCATCCCAGGGTTTCTCCAGACTAGTCATTGCTTCCATGATTGCTTCATCTAAGGTCAAGACTAAGTCTAAAGAATCTGTATCAACGAGGGAACCTTGAGCCCAAATAGGCTCTAAAAGCAGATCTGAATCTTGTGCGGGAGTTGGATCGGGGTCGGTAGAAGCTTGCTGGACTAAAGAGTACGCTACTTCTGTCGTGGACAAGGGCATGCACATACCATGGTGCCCTGTCCGTTCCATCGTGGCCGATGGGAGAGGAAGAATCCACAGATCGTTGAAGTAAGTCATGCGAAATGACGAAACTTGGAACACCTCAACCGTATGGTGGTCAGATATGAACTTAACATCGCCTTGAGGAGGTGGGTAATCGAAAGTACCCATCAAAGGTGGGCACAAACCAACCCCTATGTTGACAACGTCGGGTTGAGGATTATCAATCATTGGGACCGCGGATGCCCCCAATGAAGGGTCGGGATGGGAGAAAGACAACTGATCAATGGTCACAATCCAGCCCTCGTGTGGAAACAAAAAGACCTGGAAAACTGTAGCGACTACTGCTTGCATAACATAGGTCCAACTCCTTCCTAACAAGAGATTGTAGTCGAGAGATGCGTCGACCACTTCAACCTCGACACACACGGTTTTCCCTCCTAACTGCACAGGAAAAGAGGGGATAATGCCATGTGGTCGGAATGAACGATCATCGAAAGCGGTAAGAAGAGTAGGTGAGGAAGACAAAACGGGTTGGCCAATGGCCTTCCAACATGCCAAAGACATTACACATGTTGAGGCTCCCTCATCAACCATTGTGCGAAAAATGTTTCGATTAAAAGTTTTTGTGGCATAAGCCACTACTATCTGGAACACTATGTGGTAAGGGAGACAAGGTTTTAAGTCGATTGTATCAAGCATGATCGTACCTGGATTACAAGTCTCGGCGAAACCTAAAGTGGCTAATAGAGCCTTTCTCTGGGAAGGGCAACTTTGGAGGACTTCCAAAGCAGACATCGCACAAGGGGTTTGAGACAAATCCTCCACCACAGAGTAGTTATGGGCGGCTCTTGCGTTTGGGTTGTGAGAAGCTTTCTTAAATGCACCTTTTGGAATGCGTGTCATGGTTTCACCCAACGTCTTCTCAATATGGAGAGGAAGAGATGGGGTTTCATCTTCTTTACCTTTCTTAGAGATGCTTGGCTTGTTGTAATCATGTGCTCTAGTCAATATATAGGCATCACCTTTCATCATATACACATTCGCGAATGCACGATTGTTTGAAGACTGAGGGGGTCCTTGGTTGCCCCCTTCCACACTTCTAGAGTCTTGAGTTAGATTTTGGCCATGTTGAAAAGGGTTTGTCAACACAGTCAGTTGCTACTGTGATAATAACTTTTGGGCCTCTGCAAGTCAAGGGCATTGGTGAGTCGGGTGGTCTTCCGCACACAGATTACACGGATACCTCGAATTCCTTTTTTTGGTTTTTCCCCTGCCAGCATTATTAGTGGGTTTCTTATCCCCCTTACCCTTCTTACATTGTTTTTTTCTTTCCATCAGGATGTTGGGTGGCCTTCGGATTTGTCGATTGCACACTGTGTACATCCGACATTTGGGTAGGGGGAGCAGCCGAAACAGTATTCTGGTTGGACGTTGTATGTTGGATAGACAATTATTGCAATTGTTTCGTCATTTGTTCAGCGGGCTTTGTTTGTGTTGAACCAACAATACCATCGGCATGTGGTCCAACTCACTGTCTGGTTTTATCAAGTATTGATCATGGCGCATCTGGCAAGATCTTGTATAGTTGACCAGACTGAGAATAGATTAGCTCAAGCTATTGAGCTCTCATGATTGCATCTTCTTTGGAAAACACTCCCGACATTGCGACGTCTTTGGATAATTGTGGGACAAAAGACTTAAGGAACCACTCTAGCAGGAATGCTAGTGGGACTGACACCTTAATCAAACTCTTCCGGCATCTCCACTCTCAGATGTGATCAGAGATATGGTCTATTTTTGTCAGTTTGAAATTGGCCAACAATTTTGTGCCAGCATTGTATCTCATAAGTAATTGGAAATGGTTTAGGAAAGCCATTGCCAATTCGCCAAAGGAAGAGTATCTTGAGCGGTCAAGCTCAATGTACCGTTTCGTAGCACTCCTAATGAGAGTACGTTGAAACAGATGCAATTGTATGGAGTCGTCTTTCAATGAATTAGATGAGCACCAAAGGTGGAAAGTAGTAACATGATCACCTGGATCTTCATTAGGCTCGGCATCGAACTTTGGTATATCCGAAGGCAAGTTTTCAGCATAGGGCGCCAACGCGGATCGTGATAGATAGGGTCATTCAACAACCTTGTTAAGTCTAGCAAATGCAAGGTTGCCAGGAAAGGTAGTTTGGGTTGTTGGTGATAACCATGGAAAAAGGGGCCTGGAGTTTGACCAGCACCAGGTTGCCAAGAAAAGTTGGGTTGTTGGTCGGGGTTCTGGTAAAAACCATGGCCATGACCAATGTACGGATTTTGCGTTTGAGGAGACATCATCGGTTGATTCCGAAAATAGGACGTAGATGGTTGGGCGTGCATTACATTCGGAGGACTTTGGGAAGGCTTGCCCCATTTCGATCCCATGTGCATAGGTACTGCACCTTGCCCGTGGTTCCATTAGTTGTGAAAATAATTGCCCCAAATCGGCATTCCTGACGAGGGAACTGATCCTTGCCAAGAATTCTAAGGTCCTGATGCGGAAGAAGTTCCTGTGTTTGCCCCCTGTGCAGGAATAGTACACTACATAGGATTAGGTTGGCCATAACCGGAGTTGCCCCTAGTCGGGAAAGCAGCTGATGAGAAAGCGTTGTTACCAAATGGACCAAACAAATAAAAAGGTGTCGACCCTACCGGCATATTATGAGAAGGTGGCCCTTGACTCCCTACTCCAAATGAACTATTGTGTGTTTTTGGCCCGGAGGATTGCTAGTGGGTACCGCCGAGCGAAGGGGACGAAGGAGGTATATGACCTCCCCCATAAGGGAAAGCATTAAAGGGAGCTGAAGTGCCCCCCATGGGTCCTTGCAGAGAAGCATTAGAGCTCCCTTCCCCTAGACCTAAAGTCTGTAAAGTGGAGTAGGATAGTTTAGGGCTTGTACCTGAGCTAGGCATCCTATATGAGAACGGAGGGCCTATCACACTCTGTGTGAAATGAGCAGTGGTCGTCGCCAAAGATGGGATCGAACCATTGCTCAAGGTAGAGGCAGTCGAGACCATGGTGGCTTGGACTGGCGACGGTGGGTTAGGAGGTGGAACACCCCCTATGGTGATAGCCATAGTGGGAATAGAAGAATCCCCAGAAGAAGTGGCAACATTTGTTTCCATTGCTGCGTATGACACTGTCTAGCGCATGTAAGGATAAATCTGTATGATGATGGGCACCGAAAGATCAGTGGTTGGAGTTTCGGGTGGGCCGAGAGATTCTGCTCCAAGGTCTGAAATAGTTGGTTCCTCTGGAAGTTGGTCGGGCACAGTTTCCTGTGACCCGGCCGCTTCAAAAGACCCTTGTTGGTCTAGCTTTTGCCTTAGCAATGGCGGGGGTGGCTCCAGTGTAACCGGTGGTAGGCCAAGAAGCCTTCGTGACCGGTGGAGCTCATGATCCTCCACCATGTGAGAATATCAAAGACACACTAGGGCTTTCTATTCGTTCAAAAACAACACACACTAGAAAAAAAAAAGTCCCTACAAGATAAAACAAGCAAACACTATACTAGTTGGAAGAATAGTTACAACAACCAACACTAGAGAAACTTATTGGTGCAAGTGAAACTTGAACAAGGAAGCACCCTCTGGGTATACTCTGCAAAGCGTGGCCTGATGTTTGTCTTAGGTACCGCGGTATACCCCCACAGTCACCTGTGTATGTCTCTAAAAAAGATAGGCAACTAGGTTGCCAACGCGCGAACAGTCACCAGGTGGGTATAGTCGACAGTCGGGTAGAACACAATGAGCAGGGTATCGAGCCCAAAACCTGTCAAGGGTATTGAAATCAAGTGGTATGGAAGACAACTGAGGACCTCGAATGGATTCGAGACCCATGAATCTCCGTGGCAAATGCAATTCACGGAATCCCAAGACAAGCCCTCTATATGTGTTCTCCACTAGAATTGGTCTAACTTTGGAGGGGTTATCTCCGCTACCTTTCCACACGCGACCTTGTGTTTAGCCCCTGTGTTAGAGGGGGGTACCGAATAACTTTCACGATACTGGACTTTTAACACTCCCTAGCACAGAGTCTTATGTATGTTTTGCAACCTTGAAGAGTTTCCTCTCCAACCTAAATCAAGGCTCTAGCCTAGACTAATTTATGGACCCTACAAACATAAAGTCTAGTTAATTTTAATTAATCGTTACTTTTTATGGCTTGTCTTAAGTCAAAGGTTATGAAAGTGAAACTAATGATGTTTGAGAGACGAAAGAAAAATAAACAAAAAGATGGAAACAAAATAACTTCTTCTTGACACAATTCTTAATCAACTTTTCAAACTAAATTTTTTTCTAAGATCTTTGAACAACAAACTCAAAACAAGATTTCGCTCGACTACGAGCTACTTATTGTCCTAAGTAAACAGCCAAGAACTTATGAAAGCAAAACTTTTCATGATTATTAATGCTAACCAATAACTACTTAACCAAACTAAGAAATAAAAGTTTTTTTTTTTTTTTAATGCTCGCAAAGCAAAAAAGAAAAAATGACGACAAGTAAAGACCAAGAAAACCTCTGGCCTAAGCATAGATCGCAAAGAGTCACCGACAATAACACACAAACTGATGAAAGCAGACTCTCACACTTGTCTAAAAACCCTATGAAAGAAAACAAATTTTAGGAAAACTTTTTAATGAAAAAGAAAGTTATTGTTATGATCAGACCTAAGACTACTATGACGGAGACCAAGAACACTGAGAGGTATAACTCTTGACAAGGAAAAGGATGACTACCTCTCCTTAAACAAAAAATTTCTCAAAAGGCAAGGTGTTGACAGTTCAATAGCCAGCGTGTGTACGCGAGCTGTGTAATCTCAGAGCGCGTGTACACGCATTCAGACCTTATGCAGGCCGCGTGTACCTCTGCAACTCTTCAAAAAATGAAAAGATAAGCAATCAAGCAATGGCAGAGACTACTGGTATTGAGAACCAAAATCTCTCGAAGACTCAAAAACTTACTTTGACAGAAAAATAAAACAATTCAAGGAAATTTTCATATAACAAAACCAATCTGAGGTGAAACCTAAGCTAGAAACTGCAAAAAACAAAGACTAGAATGAGTTCAAGAAAACCCCTGAGAAGGATCACTTCTAACGAGGGAGAGGATGACTGCCTCTCTAATACAAATCTTCTGAACCTAGCCACGCTATTGTTACTTCATCAGCTAGCGTGTCTACGCGGGCTGTGTGAAGGTTGGGCGCATGTACACGCATGCAAGCCTTATACAGGCCATGTGTACCTCTGTGACTTCCCGAAAAGAAAATGCAGCCAAGCAAAGAAAGCAGGGAGTACTGGTATGGAAGACCAGAATCCATGCTATCTCAGACTTTTGCAGAAACTCTAAAAACAAGTAATGAAACCAATTTTTAAAATACCCAAAAAAGACTCCCAGAAAACCCTAGAGATCCCGAGTATGGTCACCAATTTTGTTATGAGTGGGAAATCCCCCTACGGACTAGCACTTAGGGTTTTATCATGCATGCAGAAAAGACCTAAAGATTCCTACTTTTTACCATCATCCCAGACCTAATCCCCATTATTCTTAAG
>JZKD02S0814267.1:84704-105311 GCA_000966675.3 Picea glauca | reverse complement strand
GGATAAATGCTGTGTACATTGTGGATGTGTATTTCTTAGTGATCTTGTGGTTGTTATGCTCTTATCTTTATGAAATGCAAAGAACTATAATATCAGCATAAAACATTAACAATAGTGGGGTCTCACCTCCACAATCTAAGAAGTGCTCGCTCAACTCTAGTATAATACTATTCATTGATCTTTGATCCCCAATGAGATCAATGGCGTGGGTTGATTGCGGGCCGTGAACTAGCAGGTCCGCTAAATTCACCTTCGCACTCTATAATGATTCCCAACCATCGATTAAATCGAGTGGATGGTGTTTGATTCAGTAACTCCAGTGAGTATTTGAGTTGATCTGACGACCGGGATGGCCTCTCCTCCTGCTAAACAACTTGCATCCATTTCCGTTGTCAGATTCTTAAGTCATGGGTAGTTCTAGTGATTTGAATATCGTCTACCTCCTAAATTTGACGGTTGGGACGGTTCTCGGGCATCCTCAGATCTAAGGCTCAGATTTAACTTTGAGACTTCGAGACTTCGAGAATTCAGGGATTTTACCTCCCTTACGACGAACTTGCTTAGTTCGTCGAACTCGCGAATTTCGAATGACTCCAAGGGTTAAATCCCACGCTCTTTCCCATATCCAACGGTCACAACAGATCGTGGCTTCTTCCGAACAGATTTTGTTTGTTCGTCTTCCAAACAAGGGAACCTTCCCTTTCGATACTTCAGCCTCGCTACTCTTCTTGAGCTTGTTATCTCTTAAAGGCTTAAGAGCTCTGCGCTCTTTCTCTTGAACTTAACGCTTGGAAGAATCCTTCCACGCACCCCTTACGCTCATTCCTCAACTACAGAACTTAAGTGGTTCTTGGTCTCTGCCTAGCTCATAGAGAGCCTGTGCATGCATACGTGCACTATCTATCCTGAGCTTTAAAATACTCCCTCCTCCAAGGGACTCAGAATGACTAGGAGTGTCAACATGCGTACATGAAACTGTGCCTAAGGTTGACGAACTCACAATTCGTGGATCTAGCTTAAACCACCACAGGGTGCAAGCATTTACGAATACAAAACATGTCCAATCCATACTTGCTTAAATACACAATTTAAACAAGAATAAAGAAATACAATATAACCATTAAACAAACATACACATCCCTGGCTCATTCACAATATATCCCATTTCATTACATAATTACAGATTAATTTCACAGGGTATGAGAATACTTATCTATTACAAGTTGCATCCAACCAACTGATTGTGGGTGTGCGCCTTTCCACCCAACCATAGGCTCGGAGGCATTCATTCTCTCTATGGCTAGGGTAAATCACAAAAAACGGAAATGACTGCAGAAATCAACTCTATTCTCAAGTATGCTATATAAACAAATATTCTAGCAAGACAAGATAAAAGGCCTACCTCGTCCAGACGTTTGATGAAGTCCATCGTTGAGCACTTGACCCAAAGCAATATACCTGCAACTAGTCCTCAACAACCAAGCAAAGCAATCATATGGTAATAATATATGATGTTATCACATTCAATATCATAATCCATTAATATACATAACAAATACACCCATGGAATAATAATTCAAATATTTGCAAGATATCAATTGGACTGGAAAAGAGTATTTCTATTAATATATGATCAACAGAAGTGCAAGAGTTACAAACTTCCATGTCGGCACCGTTCGGAACTGAGAAACTAATTTCCTTCCAGCTGGGCCTCCACCACTTCAATCCTCCACTGAAGGCAAGCTCGTAGAAGAGATACAATGAAGTTATCAATCAATAAGGGAAGATCTTGGGGGTTGAACACTGTGTTTAGACTTAAAGGACAAAGGGATGTAGACTCAATATGAAGTGAATAATTTCTCCAGAGTAACTTTTCTCTCAAAGTTGAATTCTTTCTCCTCTTTTCCATACCTCGGAATTGGCCCATTTATAGCCTTCAAATGGAATTGAAGGGCCGATTCGGAACGTTTCCAGTATATGGAAGGCCAAGGATCATTGATCTCCTATCGTGACATGGAAATTCGACACCATTTTTCATTTTTGGGCACAAATCTCGATGTACGCAGGCTGTAGTGGTGCAGCCTATGTATACACATGTTGTATAGTAGGCAAGGTGCGTATATGTGGAAAAAATGTATTTTTAGCTCTGGGATTTGAAAAAAGGGATGAAAAGTCTGCATAGGGAAATGGAAAAAGGCCCTATGTGCAACATTGCATAAGGTGAGGCAAATCTTGCTATAACAGATGCCCCCTAATGTGTGAGGTCAAAGGAGTATCTGTGATGGCCGAAATACATTATAAAAACCCAGAAGTGGAGTGATGGGGAACCAACTGGAAGAACTAGTTGCTCATTACATTCTATAATGACTTTGCATACATGGTTGCCAATTTGAATTACAGTACAGATCCATGTGAAAATGTACCAAACAATTGTTCGTGGTCATGAATAGGCAAATACAAGTGCGGTTACATGCCATAGGCTGTCATAGTCACGAACAAGGCCCAATAGAACCAGTCTCAAAATCAATTTGAAGATATTTGTATACCATGGAGTACAATCTAATTTCCCATGATCACTAAAGTCATATAGGTATTGGTCCAATGAAAAGGAAGCAACAACTTAGGAAAGTTGCGGCCACATACTGATGTCTTCAAGTCTTCTACACAATCCGCCAAAGGTGCAAGTTTACATCATGTGAATAAAGGAGTTAAGGTCGAACACAATGAGACATCGTTTGATTACCGGTCATTAAGGTATATCATTAACAAATGTGAGACATCGGTATCAAGGCACCGAGTACATACTTACAAGTGTGAATAAAGGAGTCGGGGTCGAACACTTGAAGAATCCATCGATCAGGAGAAATTGATGTATTCCCAACTGTCGATGGCGAGAGAACTTGCCACTAATGACTGCAATCCTCAAGGTACTCATAGGACTCTAGGTCTCGTTTCCATAATAGATGAGATGAAGTTGATGGAAGGAGACTCGCTGAAAGGAGATCATTAAGGCATCTCACATCATTCAACATGAGGTACAAAGTAGGAGCTTCATGATTTGGAGGAAATCGGACGAAGAACATTTTCACGAACCAATGACCCTATGCGTCTTTTGCATGCAAGCGGTACACAAAAAAGACCCTCTGAATAGCGGCCAATGAGGAAAACTGCGGACAAAGGAGAGGAAATCGCCAATAAGGATAATGGCATCCAAGACACTACACAAATCCCAATGTGTGAATAGATGTCTTGTCGTCGAACACAAGGGAAACCACCCAGTCAACGACCAATGATGAAATGTCCACTGTTGGGTTCAAGGTTACCTACCAATGATGAAAGTAGGACCAAGGTGCGTGATAGGACTGTTGGGTATGTGTTATATTCTTTGCATGTGTATGTGTGGGCGCATCAGATATGACAACTGCGTTTGACGATCCCTACTCTGTTTGTGTTGTGTGCGCCGGGTGCTTTACTAGGGGGGTCCCAAGGGGGGGGCAGGTATGCCCCCCCTCATTACGCACAACGTTCGGCAACGAGCGGTAGCCCGGGGGCGACGAGGTTCGGGGCAGCTCCCCGAAATTTGTTTTTGGGTAGTTTTTGCTATTTTTAGCGGATTTTGTAAATTAATCCCATATTAAGTGATTAGGGTTTTGGTATCTACGAAATACCTAAAAACATTGTATATATTGTATGGTGAATGGTGAAATTCGATATAATGAATATAAGAAAGGTTTTCCCGGTTGAGGGTTTCCGGTATAAAATCTCTGTGTACTTTGTGTATGAGCCATTAATTAAATTATGTTTTGCTTAAGAATCTATATGCATTGCTTTACTTCACAAGTTTAAAACTTACAAGGACTACAACATCATGTGATTCTGAGACAAACTGAGGGTATGGCCAACATGCAAATTCAAGAGTTCTGAGAAATGGTCAACACAGGTTGATAGACTTCCTTTGAACAAGAGCATGAGACATATGGAAGAATCTGACAACATAGAATCAATGATGAAACCATGAGATGCAGTAGGCATCAATGAAATTCTCCATAGGCACTGGAAGAGTAACCAGTCGGTGGAGAAAAACTCTTTGTAATGAACTCCGCTTCCTAAGGCCATGATAAACCCAAAATTATGATGACAAATGGACTCAATAACTTTGTGCTCTGGTCAAAGGCGACACGCTTGTTGCCAATATAAGATAATACTCCCTTCTCATCTATTTTTTTTTTCATAGTCAAATGAATGTTATGATACAGAGGAGGAAACAAGTGTCGCAAGTAAGAAAAACTATTTCCATCAATGGAACATACCTATGCTCAATGCAAGGAGATGCATGTGGGAGATGGACACTCGGGGGAATGTTCCCTCCTGGGTATAGGGTGTCAAATTGTGAAGAATATAAATGAGGCTCTGCTTGGTTGAGGATGCAAAATTGTTGAGGCAAACAATTTATAACACAAAGCGAGAAACGACTATAGGCTCAATATTGCAAGCAAGGGCATGATATACAATCACAACTTAACGCTAAAAAGTGTCATTTTTCATGAACTTAGTCTACTTGGTGTGAAAAATGGATAAACTTGTACCAAATAGACGTCCTTTCAAATCCAATTTACGAGTGTGAAAGAGACAAGTTCACTCGATAATCTTTTCACTTTTTGAAAACGATTTGGAAAAGAGCTTAACTAAGACTCATGACCTTTCAAGTCCAATTTAACAAGTGTGAAAAGGACAAATTCACTCGACAATATTTTCACTTTTTAGACGAGTCGAAAGAGAGATTAAATCAAACTTGGTTGGGAGTTTCTAGGCGGCAAGTCACAGGGGAGGCCAAGGCTCCTATGCTGAACTTCTGTGGAATGTCAGAATCTTACAAATAGCCAACATAAGCTTGGGAAAACCTAAATCCCTCCAAGTCAAGGAGGATAAAGTGCCAGCAAAGGTTATCGTCTCCGTGATATATCAGATAATGTCTCTTACTGGAAAGGACATAGGCGAGGGAATTGGATACCCCACAAGACCATCCCAATCGAAGGGAACTTCTCCAGGACTTGAAGGGAGAGTACTTGGGGAGAGTAAAACTCTCTCTTGTTCGGAAGGAGCGCTATCGGGAATGATAATGGCATGGTTGAAGGATGCATCACCCTCCGAAAGGAGAGTTGGATTGACCCGATATTGCACTGGTACGACCACTTCTTCAATTCTAGGTTGAAGAGGATGCACGATAACAAGGATAGGGGACAGATCACCCTCGAAAATGAGGGTATGGTCAGGAGAGGATTGTAGCAGCATGACTGTCATGTCAACCAAAGGAGAAATAGGGTGTGGAGAAACCACAGACACCTCAGAAACCAACGGGCCCTCGGGTGAGAACCACGCTTATGGTATCCCGACAGTAGCTGGATACAAACGAGTAAGGTGATCTCCTTTGCAAGTCCTGCAAAGGAATTTAGGCATACCTCTGAGATGTCTAGGATTCTCAATGCCCCCGATGTTATTCACAATGGCTGGTGACATTCTCTCAACATGACTGGTAGAGGCAAGAGAGTCATCTCCCACATGATGGACAGAGGTTGGAGATGTGACATTAATATGAATCGTGGTGACTAGAGTGATGCCCCCAACATGACTTGCAGTGGATGGTTGTGGGTCCTCAACATGACTTGCAGAGGTCATCGACCCATCTCCAACATGACTGGCAGAGGTTGGTGATGGAGCTCCAATATGACTGGTAGTGACTGGACTAGCGGTGGGTTGTGGAGTTTGATACCAAGGTCTAGAGAAATATTGGCTTTGAAACATTGCAGGCTAGGAAGGGTCTTGGTTTACCCCCTGTCCCTGTCCGGAAAGGTAGTATCCTCTGCCTAAATGATCCAAAGATATTTGTACGGGCATCATCACTGAAGTCTACGAAGAGACAGAGGTATGAGAAGGATTATTCAAGTCAGGATATATGTTTCCCCCCATATGAAGGGGTTCTGTGAAGAGGGTAGCCCAAACCATACAACTGATTCTCCCCATATAAAAGGCCCGAGGATATATGTGGACCCGCCATGGGAAAAGTGTTTGAAGGAACCGGCATGGCAGACGAAGGATACACAAATGGGGTGTAATAGGTAGAATAAGCACCCATTTGAGTATTGGTTCCTGAAAGAGAATAGCTAAGACTTGATCCGTAAGAGGGGAGGTTCCAACCTCTCACAGTGAGAGTTGGTTGAGGGACATGAATCATATCAAATGAAGATGTAGGCGGTGGGGCCATGGTTCCCCATATCCAATGCTAGGATTCATATAAGTGGGCTAGGGAGAGGATGGAAAGGGTGAAGGCATATCAACATGAAAATGATTAGAGACCCAAGGCATGGATTGAGTGTCATAATTATGCATACCATTATGAAAAGCAGACGGATTTGTCCCCATGAAATGCGTGATCATCATGGGGGAGGTAGCAGTAAATGAGGGAGTCAGATGAACTCCACTATCCATGATAATGAAAACTCGATATAAAATACTAAGGCTAACTAGTAATCAAAGAGCACACCAAAAATAATCAAATGACCAATATGCACACGAACGGGGTAAAGTGGCTGAAAGGGGCCTCCCTCCCTAAAGAAGGTATGTCTCTCCCAAGAGGGGCCTGAGACTCCCTGCTAAAGATCATAGGTAACATAATCAGTTATAAGGGCTCTCCTGGGCTTAACAACCATTCAATCAGATCCCCCCAGAAAAGTAATCCTCCATAAAGGTTGTGTGTTATCCGACCCTTATCTGACCCAAGGTACCTACAGAATAACCCCTGCAAGTAACCTATGTGGCACCTAAGTAAAGAAACTAAGCAACCAATGTATAACCGATGCACAAACGAGCAGTCGTAAGTCAGGTCCACCGTATGGGCAGGGTAGCAAAGCCAGAAACCTTGAAGGTACCGCCTCTCATGGAGGTAAGGGCACTAGCAAGATCCCTAGATACGAATAGATCCCCAGAAATATCTATAACGCTAAGAAGGTATCAGGGGGATATCCCTTCAACCAACCTCGCACGACCTCGTGATTAACTCCGGTGTAATCGAAGACTCATGATATTACCGATTATACAATGGATTTCTCCACTCCCTTAGTGAGACACATATGTTGATTTAATAGCCTTGGAGAAGTTTACTCACAAAATCCTATTCCAAGGCATTAAATCCTAAGCTAGTTTGTGCACCCTAGAAAATAAAATCGTGACTAGTCAATTTTAAATTATAGCATTAATTTTAATGGTCATGCTTACTCAAAAATGTATGGTAGTGAAACTCGTGATGTTATGACTCAACAAGTAAAGTAAATATGAATACAATGCAAGTCCTAACTTCAATTTTCAATGAATGATATGCTTCTTAAAACAATGCAACTTTTAATTTCAACTCTACAATTTTGAAATAAAAATGCAATCTTTCTTTACATGCACCAAGCTAAATGACAAAGACTCAAACGATCAAAATGCCAACCAATGCAAAATGCCTAATATTTTTGTATTTTTTATATAAGAAAAAATGAAAATGCATGGACCGAACAACAACTTGATATATAAAGATTCTGTTGTGTATAGAAAGAGACAACTCAAGTAGGATACCAAGGAGAAAAACACCCAGCCCAGTGTACAAGGACAATCCTAATGAGAAGATGATGAGAAAGACTCCGCTCAAAAATTCAACCAAAGACAGGTTTCCTGTCATCCCACAAACACTTAAGAGTCACTACAAAAACCCAAGAAGACTCAACAATCATCAAAACCCACCTAGCAACCACCAAACCCAACAAACAAGCAAAAGAGGTTGATGTACGTGAATGTTCAAGGAAACAACGCGTATGTACACAGCTTGCAGAAGGACAACACGTGTATATACGCGACTGTCAAGTAAAAACCCGCGTATATGTTTCAAAAACACAGCTAGGAAAAGGAGAATGCTGAAAGACTCAGACCCAAAGTGAACAGAGGCAGCCAAGCAATGATATGACAAGAAACCCACTAGGAAAGAGAGCAATCTAAGGAGAAAAACACTCCAAACCCTAAGAAATAAGATTCACTCCCCGATATGGTTGCCAATTCTATTACGAGGAAAATCTCTCTATAGCTAGGGTAAACCACAACAGACGGAAATGACTACAGAAATCAACTCTATTCTCAAGTATGCTATATAAACAAATATGGTAGCAAGACAAGATAAAAGACCTACCTAGTCCAGACATTTGATGAAGTCCACCGTTGAGCACTTGACCCAAACCAATATACCTGCTACTAGTCCTCAACAACCAAGCAAAGCAAGCATATGGTGATAATATATGATGTTAGCACATTCAATAGCATAATCCATTAATATACATAACAAATACGCCCATGGAATAATAATTAAAATATTTGCAAGATATCAATTGGGTGGGAAAAGAGTATTTCTATTAATATATGATCAACAGAAGTGAAAGAGTTGTAGACTTCTGTGTCGACACGGTTCGAAACCGAGAAACTAAGTTCCTTCCAGCTGGGCCTCCACCACTTCAATCCTTCACCAAAGGCAAGCTCATAGAAGAGAGACAATGAAGCTCTCAATCAATAAGGGAAGAGCTTGGGGGATGAACACTATGTTCAGACTTAAAGGACAAAGGGATGTAGACTCAATATGAAGTGAATAATTTCTCTAGAGTAAATTTGCTCTCAAAGTTTAATTCTTTCTCCTCTTTTCCATACCTCGGAATTGGCCCATTTATAGCCTTCAAATGGAACTGAAGGGCCGAGTCGAAACATTTCCGGTATATGGAAGGCCAAGGATCATTGATCTCCTGTCGTGACATGGAAACCCGACACCATTTTTCATTTTTGGGCACAAATCTCGATGTACGCAGGCTGTAATGGTGCAGCCTGTGTATACACATGATGTATAGTAGGCAATGTGCATATATGTGGAAAAAATGTATTTTTAGCTCTCGGATTTGCAAAAAAGGATGAAAAGTTTGCATAGGAAAATGGAAAAAGGCCCTATGTGCAAGATTGCATAGGGAGAAGCAAATCTTGTTATAACAAGACCATTAGGCAAGGGAGCACTAGGTATCAAATCAATGCAATGATTGACCTGGTAGTGCAAAGGCACTCCTACAGGTGAAGCAAAGAGGTCTTTGTATTCCTCTACAATATTGTCCATCAATTTTTGCTTGGTAGAGAGACCCCATGTTGAAGTTGTGGTGGTCGCAGTGACCTTTAATTCCCCTTCTGATTGAACCATGAAGAGGACAAACTTTGCATTATGTGAGATTACTTTTCAACACTATTTTGTTAAGATCAATGAAATTGGAGTAGTCAGAACTACCTCGGGTACCATGTAGGGCTACCCCCCAGAGTGATAATGGCACTATGAGGTCAAGACTCATAAACTGCATCACGTTTCCACATATACAATTGTCTTAAAAGAACATCACACACTTTGAGTTGTGGAACATCACACAATACCTCATATTTGAAGGGCTTGATGTTTTAGGACAAGCAACACTGTTGGATGACACAAAGGTCTCGTCCTTGGCTCAACCAATCGATGGTGTATGGTTTGGGGTGTGACATCATCGACAATTTCAATCTCTTGATGAACACGACCGAGATCGGGTTCTACTGGTTCTCGCTGTCAACAATGAAATGCAGTGGGGTTCGCTTCACCCACATCTGTGAATGGAAGAGGTGTTCTCCTTCCTCAAGCTCCTCTGACTCATCTGGTTGGATATTTGTGGTTGCAATGGTAGCACTAGTTTTTTGAATCGATGATTCACTTTCCCTTATACTGCTCCAAATCAGAGTCCAAGTCGAGGTCTGACTCTTTTTCTTGAAGCTCAACCAACAATGATTGTTTTGAGCAACATGCATGAGTGTTGTGCAAGGGGATTTTGTGGAACTCACACCACTTTCCACTGTCCTTATTCATCTTCCCATTACCCTTCTTTGCCTATGGATTGGAATAGTTTTCTTGAGGTTGGCCTTCCTTGTTTTGCCCCTTATTTTATGAGTTGAGGCCACCTTTTCCATGCTTTTGTTATTGTGGATTTGAAAATTTGAACTCCTTCTTGTTTCACTACTTAAATTTCTACTCGATTTTGACAACATATAGATAATC
This sequence comes from Picea glauca, assembly GCA_000966675.3. Lineage (NCBI taxonomy): Eukaryota > Viridiplantae > Streptophyta > Pinopsida > Pinales > Pinaceae > Picea > Picea glauca. Next base: position 95,176 of record JZKD02S0814267.1, on the reverse strand, counting down.
AACTCCCATTGAGGAGGGGTCCAAGAAATCCATCTATGTTTGGATGTACCTATGTAGGCTACTACAATACTTCAGAACCAGGTGCCTCTTGGAGTCTTTGATACCCAACTTTGAGCGTAAGGTATGGAAGATGTCAATGTACTTTGGCACCGTCTAGTCTCCTTCCTGATGCAAAGTTGTCCATATCGTGTACTAGTCATCAAAGTTTTTGATGGGGTAGAACTCCTCCTCAAGGGCATCAACAAAGGCCACCAAAGTGGGTCATGTCTCGAATGTCATAAACTCATCTTTATTATGTCTCTCCCAGTAACATTCTCACAAATCTTTCACATGGGGGGAGGGATTTAAGGAGAGCGAAGGTGTTCTTTTTAGTGTTAGAAATATTTACAACAGAGTAGTACCCTTCTAATAGATTCAACCATTTCTCCAGAGCATTTGCATCTATTTGGCCTACAAATAAGGGGATATCAAAGTTAACTTGTACTTTGAAGGGTTTTGCACCTCCGAAATGATTGCTTGTTGAAGGTGACTCACCTGTAGCCAGTTGTTGTCAAAGGATTTGGGTGAATCCGTTCATCATATCATTCAACTATTACACACGGGCTTCCTCGAGTAACATTTTGAAAGGATATCTTGCTCTGTCATCTCTCTTTTCTTCTGTCATGGGAGGTTTCTTGGGCTGACGAGAATGGTCATCCCCAAGTGAAACTATCTTGAGACTCAACTCTCTATACCCTGACCTTGTCGGGGACATGCACTAGAAATAACAAGGAACTGACTGCTCTAACAACATTGATCCTATTGAGAACGAAATGATATACAAACAAAACTATAATAGAGAATACATAAATACAGTGAAACCTAACTTGTATTTATGAATAAAATAGTGAAAACATCATTTAGGGCCTCAAATCGACCCCCAAAGTTTAGGAACACAAAATCATAACAAAAATGACCAAGATGGAGAATCGTGATGAGTTAGTGGAAGAGGTGGGGGACACCGATATCCACCTGGATCAAAACATCTTCACCAAAGTGCTTGGAAGAGAAAAGTTTGAAAAGTTCATAAAGATGCTTAGACTCACAAACAATCCTTCATATGAAAGAGGGGAATATTGATGAAATTTGAAGAGTCATAGGTGAATAGGAACAATCGTCAAACCCGTGAAACCAAAGTTCATGTAAATGTATTTATATATGGCTATTATTAATAAATAATTCACTATGTGGATTTATTCAATGCCCATCCTATCAGTTCTTGAGTCAAATCAATGGGTTGTTCTTCTTGTTGAAAAGTCAACAAGAAACATGTGTCTAATTTACTTTTCCCTTAATTAAATTAGACAATAAATATTAATCTATTATTTCATTCATAACTGAGTGAGTTGGATTTGTAACAGAATTATAAGTGTAGTTAAGTGAGTTAAGATCAGTTGTACTAGTTGTAACTAAACTTGCACTAGTGAGAGTTCAGTTAATCAGTGAACTCACATGCAACTGAACATTCGCCAGGGTTAACTACATGCATGTCAGATCCAGTGGACCCAGTTGAGATAACAGGTGAAAGGGACAGTTTGGCTATCAGTTGTGATTTGATCACACATGCAATGAATATGTTTATGAGCATGTGCAAACTAGGCAATTTGTAATTTCATTGTGAGAAATCGAATTGCAGAGTTTGTGTAGAGGAGGCAAGCTGTCTAGACACAGGAATTGGCACATGTATTTGCTAATTTGTGTATGACAGTGTGAGACGGTTGTATTGTACTGAGATCTCTTGGATTAGAGTTTTGCATGAGATTGTTTCATGATTCATGATATACATAATATATGATAGTGGGGTTTTTAGCTTTACGCTTTCTCGAAAAAACTTTTGTGCTATGTGTTCTTGATATTTCACTTTGTGATTGTGGTTGTGATCGTGGTTTAATTTTCCGCAAGAATAATAGTAGAAGCGATTATGTATTTAACAGTGGCGTATAATTGTGAGATCAAGAGAATCGCAGGAAATACTTAATTTGTGTTAAAATTTCTACACTTCTTAAGTATTTTTGTATTCTTAGTGGGATTTCCTTGATCTTTTTCTTAGTTTGATTTTTCTTGTTCGAGTCCGTCTTGCTCTTCCTTTTTCCTAGTTTCCTCTTCTAGTCTAGCCTTTTCTTGTGCCTTAGATCTTTCTTTTTTCGGTGTTTCAACTTCTTCCTTCAACTTCAATTATGCTTCCTTTGTGATTCTTCCTACTTCTTCTTGTAGTTTTTGTTCATGTTACTTGTTGTTCAAAGAAAAAGAAGCTCTTTCTCTAGTATTTGACATAGTTACTTTTTCATTTCATGCACTTTTATTTCTTGCTCTAGTTAAAAGTTTATTTTCAAGCAATCATTTATTTATTGTACACAACACATGTGCACACATTCCACACCTTAAGCAAATACTTGGTTCATGACACCAAGTTCATCCCTAAAAGTAACAATATAATCAAACCAACTAAAATTCCTCGCTTAAGGACCAAAAACAATATTTTAGTTAGGCTAGGGTTGTGCATACATACATCCAAACAATTCAGCACAACTTTATACATTAAGACATAATTGTTGTCCTTTAGGGTACTTTGAAATCCTTTCTATTAGATAGGATTCAAAACTTGTATAAAAACAAGCGTGCTCTTGAGATAATGCCAAGGATGGGACCGAAGGTTTGATTGAGACTCTTATCTCTTTCATAGGTGAAGATCTCCCAACCATTTGATTTTAGCTCGAAGGAAAGATTACTTCTTGCATGATTTGTCAAGAGGTAGCTTGGTGGCTTTTCTCTGGGTTTCTACCTAAGTGGTTGTTGTAGGAGAGAGGGCACCTGAGACAAATAGTTGTTGGTTGATTGGAGTTGCTACCAATGTCCTTCATTATTTGTCTCTTTTGAACCTTTACTCACTCTATTGGTGGACTTGATCTTCCATAAGTTTGAGTGCTTGGAAGGCCTCGTTTAGCTCTTTACTTGTTTCTAACTATGCACCTGACTACCATTTGTTGAGAAACATTTGGAAGAGTATTTATTTTATTCTCACTTTTTGAGTAGCATCACCTTTAGGTTAATGTTCCTTTTTCTTTCATAGGGTGAATTTTTGTTACCTTGATTCTTTACTTTATTGAAACACGTTGCACCCACTTTGCATCCAAGTCCAATTTAATACTTGGTCGAGTTAAAGTAATTGGGTATTTACCCTTCACCGATATCTAGATGACTTTACTTAGTTGATGAGACTTAGCATTTAGTCAACATTATGCCTCCCATCTCCCTTAGGTGTTCTCGTAAACTCTGGGGATTACAACCCATTCTTGGTATCCCTAGATGTGTTATTTCTCTCATCCAATGTATGAGAATTGAACAGAAGAAACCTCAATCACCTCCTTCTTCACAATCAAGTTCGTTTAGATCGAGCTCTTTCTAGTCGAGTTCGTCCTCATCTAGTTTGTCCCTGTCTATCTCTAGTGCATCTCCCCCACCAATATCTCCAGCTTCCAATATGGCCATAATTAACCCAAATCCCATCCCCAATGTGAATACCAATGTAAAACTGCACACCTAACCTCTCGTTTATGGTTAGTTTGAATATCCCATATTTGACTAGGGTTGCAAATGCTCCTATCTGACACAACCCTACCTAACCCACTATGCCTACCAAGATACCTTTAGGTATCCCAAAATTTAAAGGATACGATGGAGAAGACCCATGTAACCACATCATGTCCTTTCACATATGGTGTTCCTCCAATAACATCGTTGATTATTCCATTAGGTTACACTTGTTTCAATACACTCTTACTGGAGTTGTGACAAAATGGTATATCAAAAAACTCACAACATCACATCCTATTTATGTTTCTCTAGTGATATCATTCCTAACCTTTTCTTAATTGCTTGTTATATATGACAAGGGAGTTGAGATCCTTATTTTGTGTCCCAAAGCATGGCCACTCATATCATGGACCATATCCATGAGTGGCACAGAAGAAGGAGCAATTAAGTTGGATGACTCTCTCTTTTAAGATTGGTATCTAAAATCTTTTCTTCCTATCATAACTAAAGATGTTGTGTCAAGTATGCCTCAAATTGAGGAGGAAGCCATCACAAAATCTCAATAATATGACCTTATCTATGCTCAATCAAGTTAGCTATATTATATTCTTCCTAGCACCCCTCATTCTAATTCAACACTACGAGATGAGCTAGGGGCATCCCACACAATCGATGGGGTCACAAGTTCGATCACATCTACCTATAACCTACATGGTCATATGCCAACCCCTACTAGAAATAATATGTATGGAAACCACTATGGTGGGGAGCACCCTATGTTTGGCCTGCCTTGATATGGGCATCCTCACATGCCCTATAATTCCTATGATCAATCCCACACTTCCTCCCACGCAGGAGCTAGTACTTCATATTTTGTCTAGCCTATGTCACCTCATACATGGCCCTTAGTATAGTGACACATCTTGTAATGGAACCTCTACTTCTTACATGGCTCCCCCAACGCATAATCCCTATTATCCTTTTCCTGGACCCCTCTGGGACCATCAGGACCACAAGTTACTATTCCTCAACCACAACCGAATCAAGTTCCACTTAACCCATCTCTCCAATGGAAAGTCTATGCCCAACAGAATGTGCCCAACCTTCAAAATGTGGAACATAACAATAAGAAGAAAAATAATGAAAAGAATAAAAAGAACAACTAAAACCAAGGGGCTAGGAAAATCCTCCTAAATAGATTCCCAACAATCCTCCTATGCAAGGAAAGAATCCTGAATCATGAACCAACCATCCTTATGCAATTTGTGCAATCTATGGACATTACACTCATCATTATCCACTCTTATTGAAAGCTTTGGAACTATGGGGAGAAGCAACTAAACAAGAGTCTACCAAGACCTCTCAAGGTCAAGCAAGCACTTAAACTACGCCTACTCCTCCTTCCCAACCCATGGTGTTGCAAAACCCCTTTCCCCACAAGGGTTAGTCACAACATAGTTGATGACACCTCATCCAAATCAACCATCTATGTCCAACCCTCCTATAGATCCCTCTTTACAAAACATTTATATGAACTCCATGGAAGTCCATCTTTAATTATGGAGACATCCATGTGGTATGTCACTTGAACTAATGCTCCCTAACAAGGAGAATAATCCACCCCCAACTAATGGACCTTTGTAGATATTGCGACCAAATGTTGACCCTACCCCCAAGGTACCAAAGGTGCCTTTGTGCTGCAACACTACTCATAATCCCAACACAAGATCTACCCATAACTATAGTGTTGTGGAATATTTGTCCTAATCTCCTTACACAAGCCACTTAAATAGATTTGGAAATGACCTAAGGGCATAGGCGAACATTACGTTAGTTATTGGACAAGGTGATAATTCTGTATGAACTGATCCACATGTTTTTACCTAGAAACTACGTGTTTCTTGGGTGTACTATATCTAATTCTAGGAAATGACCCTCTTTGATTTTTAGGTCGTGGGAGACAGATGTGGTATCGTACAAAAAACCCACGATACATAACATGCACTAAGAACAAGGAGGGTAATGATTCACTGAGTAAATCCCTTGAAAAACTTGTCCAAATGGATCTAGTCCCATTAGAGACCCAAAACGAGGCATTTCCAACCAACTAGAGATCAAATCAAGGGCATTAAACTTGAGGCTTGATTAAGCTACTTAGAAGATGTCCCAAGTTAAAACCCAAAGGGTTTAGATACTAAACATGCTATCAAAGGTCAATATGAAAAGGGACAAAGGATAAGGGGTCCTTATTAGAGAACTAAACATTATATGGATGGACCATATAAATTGTGTTCAGAGACTAAGATAAGGTGACTCAAAGGAAAGTAATCAAGCACGAGTGAGTTGTCTCAAGGACAAATGAAAGGCCCTTGTTTTCATCCATGAGCAAGTCATGTATGGCAAGTGCATGGTGAATCCTCTTCATGCCCACATCTGAAGGGGTAAGTGAATGAAGTGTACAAAGTGTGAAATCCATACACCACACCCATCGCCACTTTATGGAAACAACAAAGGTTGTACATATGAGTGGGAAGGGCACAAAAAGCTGAAGGGTATATACCCCCACAACCCATATTATTACCTCAATTGCGCAGATTGATTATTGCGCTAAATGACTAAGCAATTCAATCCCATACTAGACCCATGGTGAGGGATGCATTAGACTGGAGTACTTAAGGAGCACTGGAGTGCTAAGATTGGGATGAAGAAGGAGAGGGATAAATCTCCACATAAGCCCCATGCACTCTAACATCCATTATGTACAATTTAACGTCTAATGATTACCATCTCTTAAGGACACATTTCTTTATGCAAAGCAATACCCTTATATATATTTTTATCAAATGTGTCATGCACCTACAAGCAAGAAAAATACACATTAAAAAATAAATTACATGTAATAATTACACATTAAAATATAACTTTAATAATATTTTAAAGCACTAGATATTTAAATTTTACATTTCAAGATTTTCATCTCTATAATGGACTTCCACTCTATATATACTATAAGTGAGTGCATTACTTTGTTACACCATGCATGGTAGGTTTAACTCTACAATACGCTATTTAAGAATTCTCCATTACATAGTATCAATTTAAGAATTCTCCATGACATAGTAGTGTATCAATTTCATAATATTGGCTCATTTTATTGTATATATATATAAATTGTATAGTTTGACTTGATATAATGGTTAAAAACACGTGTTTATTTATTTATTGTAAAGGTCATAATCTCACTTCTAAAAAACCAAAATATAAGCATCTTTATAAATAAAGTAGTAAAATCATTACATAGAGGAAATCCCTTTTCTCACAAATAATAAATCTTGATACATCAATTTAACATTATTTAGTTAATATATCTAATACATTATATCTACTTTATCCTAACCTTTTAACTCATTAAAACTATGGTAATCTAGGAACACTTCTCTTAATTAAAGTTTTTCAAGCACATAAATACATTTTAAAGCAAACCAAGTAATTTCTTACTTTTCTTAAGTTTCGACAAACCAAATTTAATTTTAATAAACTGTAACCACCACCACCATCAATATAAAAATTAAATAAATTCACATCTTATTAATATATACACCTTTACATGATACCCATTAAACCCTCACACCCCAAGACACAACTTCGTGCTAGACGATAGTTATCTCAACCTTCATCCTATACTTATAGACGCTAATACACAACTTCGTGCTAGATGATAGTTATCTCAACCTTCATCCTAAAGACTTAGATGAACTCCAAGCACAGTATCTAAAGTGGGGCTTAAAAATTCTTCCACCTCACATCACAAAAAATTTCAACAACATCATACAACAGGGGTTCCCCAGAGATTGGACAACTAGCATGGCAATACCTCTTTTCAAGAGTGGTGACGTCAATAATCCCTCCAATTATAGAACCATAATGATAAACCCCTTGTTTGCAAAGTTATTTGGTAGCATGTTAGAAAAGAAAATCAGCAAGTGAGCAGAAGAAAGAGATAAATGTGCTAAAGGGAAAGTAGGTTTTAGACCTAAACACTCCACAATTGATCATTGCATAACTTTAAGGCACATCATTGAAAAATTTTGGGAAAAAAAGGAAGAAGTTTTTTGCTTCTTTGTTGATTTTAGAAAAGCCTTTGACGTGGTTCCTAGGGATAAGCTTTGGGGCAGAATGGAGGAACTCGGGGTTCCCAGGCATTTGAGAGCAGTTGTGCATAGGCTGTATGAAGAGGTGAAAGTCAAAATTAGAACTTCAGTAGGCATTTCTGAAAGTTTTAGAAGCGATATCAGGGTCAAGCAAGGTTGCCCATTGTCTCCTACCCTTTTTGAGTTATATATTGACAAGCTTGAAGAGTGGCTAAATTCACAAGGGGGTGATGGTATCCATTTGGGCAAGTTCGTTATAAGGCTTCTTTTGTACGCAGATGACCTTATATTGATTGCTAAATTGGCTCTTGGTTTGCAAGAGCACTTATGTTCCCTTGAGCATTTTTGTAGAAGGGTGGGGATGCAAGTCAATATTAGTAAAACAAAAGTAGTGGTTTTCTCTAACAAAAGAAAACATAACCAACATAAATTCTACTTTGAAGGCAACATTCTGGAAGAATTTGCAGACTACAAATACCTCGGAATTGACTTCAACATAAATTTAAGTTGGGATGGTTGTAGAAAGAAAAGAACTTTAGGGGGTTGGAAAGCATTTTATGCTTTTCAAAACAGGTGTAGAGAGGCAGAGCTGTGGGACTGGAAAACCACTCTAACTCTTTTTGGGCTTCTAGTGATTCCGTTGATTCTCTACGGTTGTGAACCGTGGGCCAGCAACACAACCGAGATGCATTGGAAACAAATTGAGAAAATTTAGAAGTGTTTGATTACAAACAAATTCAAAATTAAAAGTGCAGTCCCTTATGCTATCATGTTAAGTGAAACAGGGGCTGCTCCTATTGAAGCAATTGCTATGGTGCGAGTCATAAGGTATTTGAAAAAAATTGGGCAAATGGAAGAGGGTAGATGGCCTAAGGTTGTGTTTAGTGACAGATTGTGCAAAAGAAAGAAGACTTGGATGCAGAAAAATAACAAATGGTTGAGTAAATGGGGCATTTGCTTGAGCATGTGTCCTACAACAGTAAGGAGATAAAAACTTTTGTTATGGGTAAGTTCCACAAACGTACTTGGGAGAAAGAGCTAGGGAGAAAGAAGAAGTACTACATTGAAGAGTTTAACCCCACTCATAACCATCAACAAAAGGCGTACATAGGGGCCACTATTTCTTGGAGATCTAAAATTCTTATTACTCAATTAGGGACTAATTCTCATCAACTCCGTTGTGAAACAGGGTGCTAGAAAAGGCCAAAAGAAATGTGGGAGGAAAGAGTATGTATTTTGTGCTCTTCCGGAAAAGTGGAAATAGAAAAACATTTCATTTTAGAATGTGAAGCCTTAAAAGACAACAGGGAAAATTATGTAGGTATTCTAGCAGCTGGTTCTTGGGATAGTCTATTCAACGAAGAGTTTGTCGAGAAGCTGGGAGCGGTTATTGTAAAACTTCACAGGAAAATGGTTGAATACAAAAGCCAGATAGAAAAATAATCTATCCCATAGACTATTTTTAACCTCATGAATGTTAAAAATACTTTCTTTCTTTCTTTCCTAGACTTCTAGATTTATGAATGATATACAAATTTCTAAACCAAATTAAGTTTAAGAATTGACATGGTACAAATCTTTTATTTTTTTATTTTTTTTGGGGACAGGGATCTCATATCATGACCACTTGAACTAACAAAGCCTTTCGGTATTCCTCAAATGAGTTGCTCCAACTTATGTTTTATCAACCTTACCGGGGTAACTAGGGCACATAAAATGATATTACTGTCTTAATGGAAAAAAATGGTTTTTGTTTTTAAAAGTAAAAAAATACATTACTACAAAACCTTACCAACCCATGTTTTATGGTCGACAGTGACTCCATATAGTTCCAACCTGCTATAAAGGCCTCTGCTCATCATATCCGTCTTCTTGGCTCTGTTCTTCCACATTTCACGATGTACTCAACTGCGTTTACTCACACCACGACATCCTTTTTATTTCATTCCAAGCTCCCAAACACAGCAAATCACCCATTTCCCTTCTCCTCCTTACTCCGCCAATGTATTTACAAACCAAATTTACAGCGGAGATCTCGAAAGCCAAATCTCTGCAAGTATCCTCAACCCGTTTTTGTATATAATAATTTAAATGAAAAGCCTAAACATATCAATATTGAAGGAGCGGATAAATCTGGTTCGTATTCGGTCAATTTTACAGACAGTTTGAGATTATTGGAATGGCCCAAACTGTGCGAGGCTGTGGCTGCCTTTGCTGGCACACAATTAGGCAAAGAAGCCCTTAAGGTTAGGCGTTCTTGCATATTCCCTTTTACAGTTCAATGCAATTAATATTGTTACGTCCATTGTTGCAGAAAATCCACCAGTGAATAATAATGACAGGAACATATTCTTTTCTTCTTTGAAGGAACAATTGTGTTCGTTACATTTGAGCCCAGAACAAAGCGAAGCTCTCCTTTCGGAAACCGATGCAGGCTTTGAATTGTTGAAATATTCTGGCAGCACTTTCGATTTCAGCGGTCTTAATGCCGTTGAGGTACTTGCCCTTTTCTTCAAAGGAAACCATCTTTGACAGGGCTGTCTATTACATTTTATCATCGCAACTTTCATAATTCAATAGTTTACGCTGAAGGGGAAACTTATTTGATCATAATGATATCATATTGTGAATGCTTGACTGGGTGAAAGTGGTTAAAATTTTGAAAACCAACTGTGAATACAATAATATGTTTTTCATTAATCAAGTGGTTAAATTAGGAGAATGCATGGTAACATATTCTATTGTATT
>JZKD02S0814245.1:0-14483 GCA_000966675.3 Picea glauca | reverse complement strand
GGTGTTAAGCCACGGATCAATGGTCGTTAAGATCGAGGAGAGTATGAACCGTCGGATCACTCTATGTCAGGAACATATCGTGACCGTCGGATTGCCTAACTACAAATGCATACTAGTGCATACTAAAGAAACACGCTTTTACCTAACGACATATTAGACCAAGTAGATCTTAACTAACTCCTAAGTGTCTAAATATCCTAACAGAAGGAAGCTCCAACTCCCTGAGTTATTTGGCACCAACCAGAAGGAGGCTACAACCCCCTTTCCTTTCCCTGTCCTTCCACCCTGAAATATTTATGTAGACCAATTGTCACTACCACTGCCACTACCACTGTCAATGTCACTGCCTCTATCACTGTTACTGCCTCTATCACATCAACCTGTAACCTGTCAACCTATCATTGTCACTGTACCATCAATCTGTACTTGTACCATCAACCTGTTCCTATACCATACCATGCATCAATTGTGTACCAACTAATGTAGTATAACCATGCATCAATCTTGTACTATAAGATATGCCAAGTATAGATACGATAACATCAATGATGAGTAGCTAATCATATACCATGTACTAGAACATCAACCACATATAAAACCAGTACCATATACCATAGCATCAATCATGTATAGACTTGTACCATATCATCAATGAAGAGCCTCAAAGAACCAAAGTACTTGCCTCATGCATATGCCACCATACATTAAGTGTATACCACAACCATATATCCACAACTCAAAGATATGTCTCTAATGACTAACCATAACAGTTATGTCATAATCATATACAAGAATATACCTCTATCAACCATGTAGCCAAGATGTACCTCAATCATGTGCCAAACCAAACATACCTCAAGCATGTATCATACCATAACCAAGTATAATATTCACAACAAGCACATAAGCATACCAATACCTTTGTAGTTCACCTTTTACTTAGTAATGTTGATCTGTAAGCTCTCTTCTTACCTCAGGGACCTAGTACAAGCATTTCCCCCAAATCTATCTTGTCCTCGCAGAACAAAGACTTCATGTCACGTGGGGCCTCGCGTGGCGAGCCCTGGGCAACCCGCAAGGATGCCTCGTGGGAGACTAGTGGTCCGACCCGCGGGGGTCAACCAAACTAGGGTTTCCTCATAAATTTTCCCTCTTTACTACAACCTCGAAACTCCCGCACTTCTCACTCATCGCTACCTTAGATTTCATCATCGCAAACTTGCCAAATATATCACTATTTCACTAGAAGATGTTCACTAGAATTAGTGAGTGAATGTACTTGTGAATGACTCCTTGAGGTATATTTATACCTTTTCATGTAACCTCTCTCCTTAATCTTAGGGGCTTCTAAACTTTCTTGTTACAACCACTTTACCCTTTCATTAAAGACTTGTAACCAACTAGGGGCTTCTTGACCATTCTTTGGGGCTTCTAACTTCCCAAGGCCATAACTCCTCAATCGTGAGGAAGTACGTGGGGTACCACCTATCACTGGAAATGGCATGATGAGTACTATCCATCCATGAGTGAGTTACCTGCATTTACACCAACCTTAATGACCTTTTTCCTCGATCAAATACGGGTTCCATAACCATACCTTTGGGGCTACCAGATTTCTTCAAGGGTTGACATCAATGACAACCAATCTTTCAACATCAAGAACAACATGGGAAACCTCAACACTACACAAAACTATCACAAAACTTACTATGGTGAGGTAAGGATTTCTTACCGATAATACAAAGAGTGTATATTATATTTGGAATTCCCTCGCACCCTCTTGATAGAGTTAGTTATGCCATCACCATGGAAATATATATCCACTTCGTAATGTAGAAAATCCAAGTGACGAATCACAAAATTACCATCTTTTGACATTATTTTTTTCTTACTTTTAATCCCTTTTTGTTTACCCATAACCTTTTATTAGTCCATTTTAATGCTCATATGAGGTATTTATGCTTAAGGTGTTTCCAATTGCATTTCTTAATACCTCATTGAATTATGATTAACATTAGGGAGAATTAGTGTATTTTGTATTTACTTTTTAAGTGATGGCTCATGTGTGGACAAGTTACAAGGTATCGCTTGAAAGCTTCACATGCTATGGATCCACAATATCCTATTCACCATATTTTCCCTTGCTGCGGATCCTTGAATCATGGTTGTTGCACACTCTCTACCATGGATTTAAGTCATTATTGCTACTATGTGTTAGTTGTTATAGTTGTGGAGTTCTCATGAGTTCAAGCAATTGCTACATAACTCATGATGTCACCATAGAGCACATGCCACTAAATATGCCAACCATCGATTTCCAATTCAAAGCATACAAGCCTGATGGAATTCCATACATCTTGGGTATGAGTGGTCATACATGTCAAAGAGCATTACATATCCACATCAACATACATAAGTTGTGAAGAAATACCAACAACACATTAAAATAGTATAATTGGAGATTCCATAAAATAGCTCATAGTTCCCACGAATCGAGCGACTAGCCGAGGAATGAATAAAATATGCCATGAATTCAACACTACATCCATGTGGGAAGATGTTAGAGGATGGAACTATGATTTTAAATATTAAAGGACAAATTTCTACATGCCCACATATATAATTATGATTTTCCACTTACATGAGAGTTGTAAATTCATGTGGGCAGCTATAACTCGTGAGGATTGGTCATTAACATATTGCTACAATTACCAAATTCATCATTGCCACTTGGAAAAAGTTTTGAGCAATTAATGAGACTAAAGGAATCCATCGATTTGTTGCCATGAGAAGCAAATCATTACTTGTGTTGGGTGCATCTACGCATGCAAGTCTAGGATGTTAAAACCAATTACCAGATTGTGCCCATTCTTATCTATAATAAATAATGAACACGCTTCAGCATACAATTATACAATTAATTTATTAGTCTGAATTCTCATTGTGCAAACAAAGTCACGATGTCCACATGACTCAAGATTTTGATAGTCAAATTGTTAATTTTTTGTATGGATTTGGTTTCAAATCGCAATGCTCCAAGTCTCAGTTTGTAACCAACAACAAAACCTCCCAAGAATATAGTAATGTTGTAATTTATATTCATGAGAATAAACTATACCCTATTGCACTATATAAACGGGACATTCACATTATTGAGGGGGGAAATAATATTTGTTATTAGCATTGTAATACTTTTCCTCACTTAATATATAAGATTGATACCTATTTCCCTGTGTATGATCGTCTCTTAAGTGCACGGGGTTCGATTTTGTAATCAAGCATACATACCAAACCCTTGGAGGGGGGCCACTTTAAGGTGAGGTGTTGTGTATGCCCTATGTACATATGTGTTAAGTGTATGATATATTTTTTACCTTGTTTATGTTCAATTGTTTTTGTTAATTTCTTTCCCGGAATTTATTTTCTTCATTTCGTGTAGAATGCTTGGTTGCATAAGTAGGTTATTAGAATACACTTACAATGTCAGTATAATAAAACAGAAAGAGAAATGTTATCACAAGACTAGGTCACTAATGGTATCACTCTAAGAGGAGCCATACATTAGAGTTGAAATCGTAAGTGTCAGAAGCTAGTTCACGTGTGTTTTAATTTCCCGCAAGGGTACTTTAATTTTCTATAATGCAATTTATTTTTCCTTATAGAAGCATGTTAAAAAGCCTATGGGATTTAAGAATTTGTAGCTTTCACATACAATGCACAACATCTTGCAAGTGTTAGGACCACGGGCAGACAATTTAATGATAATCTATCTTATTACTCCTATTTTCCATTGTAGGGTAATAAAGTAGCCCATCATTTTGGCTCTGTTGTTGGGGAAATGTCAAAGGCACAATGGTATTTTTTCACTTGTTTTTAGGACAACACATGGTACAAGGATAAGCAAAGAGGAATTGTGCACTACCCTCTTTATGAGACCGCATACATAGTATTTTACATTTAACCTAGGCCATATAGATGCATGAGTTAAGTTAAAAAGACTTTTTTGTGGTGCAGTAAGAGCCACCCATAGTACTAATCCCTTTTGCAGGGAGCTTGGCAAGAGGAAGAAGTAGTGGTGAATGAGCATTCCATGTGAGGAAAAGTGATGGAGAGGTAATTTCAAAAATGTATATTTTACGAAATTCATAAGCCTTCCATTATTCCTTAGCATGCATTGAAGATCATTTGTTTTCAAATCAATCTCTATTCTCTAGAACAAAGTGTGGAAAAATTAGACACTTGATGGACTCTCTGAAGTTTCCATGGTGGTTATATCAGGTTCTCATTCTCTCATACCACAATTTGAACCAGATGTTATAACAAATGACCTCTGATGATTTCTCTTTCATATATCACCTAGATATAAATCAACTTTCAAACCTCAATTCATCTTCTATAATACACAAAAAGCGGGAAGAACATGGGGATAACATCATTATGCATTCATTATGCTATGGAAACCCCTATTATTACCTCAAGCTACTAAAATTTGAGAGGGAATTAGGCTGCTAACGAATCGTTCACATGTATATGTTTCAAACTATAGCCACAATAATGCCATTCAAACACTTTGTTGTCAATGTTCCACCTCCTTATTTATTTGTTTCCCTCCCTTTCTATCCATTGAACTATGATTGTTTCCTTCATTTTTATGCCCTGCACAACCCTCCACTCTTAATCATTGACTACATCTACCACACACCTAGTCTCTTTGGTCTCGAAGGTCCATGGCCTGAAATGACAAGTGCACACTAAGTAGTGAATTGATTATTGATGGTTGTATTACTTTTGGAAGTATCATGATGTTTTGACCAGCACCATGAGAGAAGGACCCAAGGAAAAGAAAAAAACACTTATGTCTTGGTTGTAGAATGAGGGAACAATATCTATAGTTACAAATAATACAACACCAACGTGCATATAACAATTCCATAGAGCTTATGTTGTTACAAGATAACATAGTAAGCATTCAAGAAGAGCATTCAAACACAATGATGTATTTACAAAAGAATATTGTTTGTGACTCTTCCACTAATCTCAAACACAATTGGTAATTGCTATCCAAGGCTCTTAAAAGTGGGCAATGATAGAAAATTCTAATACTCTTTCTAAAAGTCTATGCTTACAAGTCAAGATAGAGTTGAAAGTGCTACTCCCATCAAATCCAAAATCAAGGTGGTGTTCTCTTGTATTAACTTTATTATGGTCATTCATCTTCACCACTAGTTTGGCCCTCTTCTAATACATAGTTTCATAGATGACACCATAGATAGAGAGGCTATGTGGTACAATGAAATATGACTTGGATGGTTTAAGTGTTATGACCTGTGGTTAATTCCAACTCAAATACATATTGTATTGTTACTTATTTTTGGCATAATTAGACTTGTTGTGTAGGCTAGCTTGGCTACTATTGTCCATTGATGAGTAGATTATCATGTATTAAAAGATTATACCAAGAAGCTAATCAGGAGACATAACAAGTCTATCTTGTTGCTCAAAATAACCATGGCATCCTTGATCACCGACACTATAGAAGCAAAGAAAATGAGGGCAACAAAGTCTCCAACCATAGGGTTACCATCAAGTGATGCACCATGAAGATCCTGCAAGAATATTCAAAGAGAGTGGCAGCCATGTCATTAAGGTATGTTTTACACTATTCAGTCCATGAAAATTGGAATACCTTTGAAACTACAATTCTCAAAGTTCTAAGCATGCACATCAAAATTGGCCTACGACAAGTTATTCATATCTTAAAAATTATGATCTAGGTCAATTAGATTTTTGGTAGAGGGAAAAATCACATTGAAAACAATGCACCCACAAAAGTTCAACAATACCTAGATCACACTTTAATGGATATCTCATTTTCTTCTAATTCTCTAACAAGTTGCTACAAAATGCCTATGGGTGTTGTTTTTACATTTTGTGTAGGCCATATTGCAACACCTAGGAATTGGGTATTTGTAATTTTTGGAATGGGGATTCCTTACATTGAAAACTATATGCCTCTGAAAAATCTCATATACCCAGGTCATCATTTGGGAGAAATAGCTTGGCTATCAAATTCTTGAGGCAATGACCTTACCGAGAACAAAGTTGAGATAATTAATTTTTGGGAGACCAAATGGGTATATATATATATATATATATATATATATATATATTGTGACTAGCGGAATCGACAACTAGTCGAGCATGTACTCATGTGACACATGGTTGTGTTATCCGACCGCTACCACTATAACCTTCAGGTGTTCCCACATTTCCTCACACGTGACACACAAGGTAAGTCAGGGTTTGGAACCAGTGACTTCACATAATGTAGTGTCTTCACAATACACTCCATCACCAACTAGCCTACACCTCAGGGGCAGACCAAATGGGTATATTTTTCAAACTTGTTTCTAGGGTATACTCTCCTATGAAATTATTTTACAGTACAACTTGAATCATTTAATTTCAATGTCATACGATAAAGTTATGCCCTAATTAATGGTTGCCTATCGTAAATTTGCACTGCTAAAACTATGTTTTTTAGGTTGTTCATTGGTATACCTAACCCACCAATTCTTCATGCTTTCAAAACCTATTTCTATTAGAGATACCCACATGAATCTAATTTCATCTCCAATTGGAATCAAGTCTATTTTTCATCAAACGAAAAGGTTATGCCCAAAAACCATGACAATCGGTCTAGGCTAGAAATTAAAAACAACCATGTCTTGTAGCTTGTTTCTCGACATGTTTGACATGTCATTTTGAATAATTTTTAAAACTTGTTTATATTAGAGATAGCCCTATGAATCTACTTTAATTTTCCTTTGGAAGCACTCCAATTGGACATCAAATGAAGAATTTATCATTGAAACATTGTCGGGTAGTCTAGGTTGGCCATCACTCCTCAATAGGTAACAACAAAAATTTTCAATGAATCCATTAAGAGATATATTTTATATGCATTAATCTCCATCGTTTTTTATGTTTATTGCAGGAAGAAAGTCCTGATAGCTCTTTTCCTCCATAATCTCACCTTGTGTTGCAGGTAAAACGATAATTTTTTTTGCAGGTCAAAGAAGGATCATAGAGGTCAATCCATGAATGAGTGATTTTTCAAGACCAAATTTCATGAAAAGGGCATGTCACTAAGATATGAAAACAAATAAAGTGCATTATCATGTAATATTTATTCCTTGAATGGACCATGTCCGAAGTTCAAAGTTCCTAGGAACTTGTAAAATTGTTGACCTGCAATACAAAGACATTCCATAAAGTTACAAATGAAAATAGTATAAGAAAAATGAAGGATTGATTTGAAAATCAATTGAAGACCAGTGTTATAGAAGTCAAGTCCCATTGCTAAACCAATTATTCCATTGTTGCACAAGACCCCTTCAAGAAGACCTAAAGCACCATGGTATGTCCATGCATCTTTCCTAGCTCAAAGATAATTGTCTGCTAAAGTTAATGAAGTTTCCTTTTCCTATGTGGTTAACTTTGAAAGCCAATAATTTTCTTGGAATATCATTTATGTAACCACTACTACCAAATCACAACTTCAACCTACTTCTTCCCTTCATAAGACCTCCATAACACCCTGCTCCATAAATTCTTGCTCTAGCCACTCATAACCCACCCAATAAAGTAACTTGGCCAACTTACATGACTGAGCTACCTTTATAGTTTCAATATTTATTGAATACAAAGAGATTGTTGTTACCAATCCATCAGAGGTTTCTTTTGCTACTTGCCTACTACTAATCTTGTCTAGCACACTTCCCTCATTTCCACACATTTAACAATGCACTACAAATCTTGTAGTATGTTTCTATTCTTAGTAGTGATTCACAGATCTACCCTTGCTATAGAAGCTGCAGAGGATTATATTGGTACTATTACACAAGAACCAGTACCAATAATCCATGTGGTTGTCACATAAGAACCAACAACAATATTTCTAAAGAAATAGGTGTTGTCAAATAAGAACCAACAACAATATTTCTAAAGAAATAGGTGTTGTCACACAAGAACCAACACCTACCAGCCCTGAGATTGTCACACAAGAACTAGCCTCAGAAGGCCCTATTGTTTCCACACAAGAACCAACCGTAGAGAAATCAGATTAAGAAATTCCCTAGGAGTAAAAGACTATTGCCCCATAAGAACCGGTTGCAAAACAAGCTATTGCAGAAGTAGTCTTCCCTTAAAGATTTAATGAAGATATCTCAGAACTAAGAGGAAACGTTGTTGATAGTCCTTTGCACAAACTTTCAGAGATGTTTGCTCCTTGTACTTTCTATAGAAGATCATATACTTGCTGCAAATTTCATAGGTGGGTACATGTTTACTTCATGTTTACTTCTTCTTTATATTTGTTTATCATATTCATTGAATACTCTAGATTTGTATTTGGAAAACCACTTAAGCCTCTTTTCTTTTATGTCCTAGTTCCCTACCATTTGCTAGTTTTTCTAAGCACAAAAAAGCTCTTTAATTTGGTGGGGACACCATCACCTTTAACGTTCATCGTGACTACACCATCACTTTTTATGCCCATACCATCCCTAAACTTGTTCAATCTTAAACCTTCACCACCCCATCCAAACATCTTATTTCATTTCCATATTTCATGTCCATTCCAATGAAAAGGACTAGAAGATGCTCAAGGAAAGACACTAGTGTTTCTACATCGAGCATCAATGTTGTTACAAAAGAACTAGCATCAAGAAGCCCTATTGTTGCTCCACAAGAACCAACAATAGAAGGCCTTGTTGCTACTACACAAGAACCAGTAGCAGGAGCAAAAGAAGAAATTGTTGTTGCTCCACAAGAACAAACAACATAAAAAGAAGAAATTGACATGGACAAACCAAGGAAACTATCGAAAATGAGGAATATGCTACTCCACAAGAACCTACAACATAAGAAGTTGTTGTAGAAGCCATTCCTACATAAAAGCATTTTGACATACAACAAGAAAGAAAACACATTTAGAGATATGAACTGCTTGATTCATTTCAATGGTTCATTGATGCATGTATATTTGGTCCACATTTTCAAGATTCTATGAGTTACAAAGCACTTCATAATGATGATATATGATTTGGTTCATGTATACTTGATGATGGATACTTGTGTTCCTATTTATATGCCTTTGGGGGGACCCTATGGTGTTTTGTTGGAAGTACTTGTTTTGATCGTGTAAGGGGGATTGCATTTGCACATGGACCTTGTGAGATTGGTAGTGTAGCCCCATTCTTTTGACACATATTGCATCAGATCACAATCAGTTTGTACATGACAGGGGCATGAAAAGAACAACTTAAGAATTATTGATGATGCACAATTGTATCATTTAGGGAAGAGTTAAGGGTAATACTTCGTGGGCAGATTTCACACCCTTCTTCATCATCAATCAACAATGTGATATTATTTTTGCCGATTGATTGGAGCACCTGGGAAAAGCTTAAATTAGGGATGAATTGTGCCTAAAATTGCTTAGGGCTAACCCATTACTTGTTTCATATGTCATCTCAATCACAAAGAGAAATATGAAATGCATTGAGAAGAGGAATATCCTTGCTGATCAAATTGTTACAGGGTATCGCTTCAAACGTTCACATGCTATAGATCCACCATATTTTCATTTGCTACAGATCCTTGAATAATGGTTGTTGCACACCCTCTGCCATGGATTTAAGTCATTATTGCTACTATATGGTAGTTGCTACAGCTGTGAGGATCTCACGAGTTCAAGTTATTGCTACATAATTGGTGATGGCACCATAGAGCACATGCCACTAAATATTCCATCCATCAAGTTCCAAATCAAAGCATACAAGCTTGATGAAATTCTAGTCATCTTGGGTATGAGTGGTTATACATGTTAAAGAGCATTACATATCCACATCAACATACATAAGTTGTGAATAAATACCCGCAACACATTAAAAGATTATAATTGAAGATTCCATCGAATAACTCATAGTTCCCACGAGTCAAGCAACTAGCCAAGGAATGAATAAAATATGGCATGAATTCAACACTGCAACCATGTGGGAAGATGTTAGAGGATGGAATTATGACTTTAAATATTAAAGGATAGATCTCTACATGCCCACATATATAATTTTGATTTTCCACATACATGAGAGTTGTAAATTCGTGTGGGCAACTACATCTCACGAGGATTGGTCAATAACATATTGCTATAGTTTCCAAATTCATCCTTGCCACATTAAGAAAGTTTTGAGCAATTATGGCAACCAAAGGAATCCATTGATTCCCTGCCATGAAAAGTAGAGCATTACTTATGTTGGGTTGTAACATCCCCACTTTAATCCCCAATTTAATTAATGTTTAATGTAGATATAAATGTGGCTACGACCAAGCAATGTAATATTCAAATTGTACTTCTAAGTTTTAATAATAAAATGTGATGTCAACTGGTAAGGGGACATGGACAGAGATGGGGTTTGAATTAATCAACAAGAGAGGGGAGGGTCTAAGAGAATGGCCAAGGGGGGGTCCAAGGGAGAATTACCCATATCTATAAAATTCACCCACGTTCCTGAATTTTTATTACAACTATGTATTAAACTCTAGTTTATGATTGAGTGTTCCCAAAGCCAATCATTGAATGCATGTAAGAGGGTGGGTGTGAGAAGTCACATCCCATACTTATTAGGAGCATGGGGGTTGAGTACAATCAGATTGGGGAAGTGTGTGAGTCAAGAAAGTATGTCAAAGAGAGGAAATTCATATGGGGAGCTACAACAATTTTTACACGTTCAGTTTTGCGCATGAGCAACAACAACAAGTAGAGAGAAAGAAAGAGAGCTTCAAGCTGGAGTATCCATGGAGGGAAAATTCTAGAGCATGCTGGAGCGTTTTTGGAGCGTATTAGAGTTGAATACTAAAGATCTAGGTTGTCAGGCTTGAAGAGTGAAATCTTGTGTGAGTTGCATTGTAACAAGAAGTGTTTATTGTGGTTTGTTGATAGTTTTCCTGGCAGTGAGTTCCCTTGAGTTTCCTAAAAGAGATATTCCTAGTTACCCGTGCTAGAGAGACCCCGATAAACAAATGGGACACCCAAAGGGAATGAGATCAATGAAGGGGTACATTCCTTGGGTTGGACAGGTCAAGAGGAAGAGAGTTGGTGGAAAATCAGGATAGTTGTAGGATAATACCAGTGGGTTGTGGGATTTATGAGTTGTGAGTGGACAGTGAGAGACCACCCTTTTTGTGGATTTCTAGCCTCAGCTCGAGGGTGACCTGCTATTGATATTTGGAACAAGTCTATGGTTGGGTGGAACGTTCATCCCAAGCAGTTGGTTGCACAACTATTTTGAAAGATATGTGTTTTAATGTGATGATGTGTTATTTTATGAGTTAAATTGTTGTGTATGAGATTGATTTGCATTCTATTGTAATTCAATTATTAGTTGCATTCATGTGTGATTTTAGTATGTTGTAGATGCATCTAAATAATGGTAATAGTGAACAGTTAAATTTGTATGTAATTCATAGCTGATAAGCTACAAGAATTTAGTTGCAAAAATTTAGTTTTTATGAGTATTATGCACATAATGGACCTCATCTGGGCTGGGGAACATTACATGGGTGATCTACATGTGCAAGTACAAGATGTTATAACCAATTACCAGATTGTTCCCATTATTTTCTAGAAGAAGTAATGAACACACTTCAACATACAATTATACAATTAATTTATCAGTCTGATTTCCCTTCGCGCAAACAAATTCACGATGTCTACATGACTTAAGATTTGGATAAGAAAATTGTTAATTTTTTGTATTGATTTGGTTTCAGATTGCAGTGCTCTCAGTTCTAGTCTGTAACCAATAGAAAAAACTCCCAAGAATATAGGAATGTTGTCATTTCTATTCCTGAGCAAAAAATATGTTTGACAACACAGGTATCCTAACAGAGGAGGAACACCTTCAGTAACCACTCACAAATCCAGATCAAAGATCAACACACTAATGTTTTAACATGGTAAAACCCCTATAGGGAAACATGCATGGCCCCATCCAACACGACCACTTGGAGCAATTTATTAATGCAAAAGAAAAAGATTACAGAGAGATTTTACAAGAGATTTTCTCAGAATTGATCATCGACAAATGACCCTCCATGTTCTTTAAATAGAGATCATGGACCAATCGGGTGTTAAGACACATATCAATGGTCATTAAGATCGAGGAGAATATGAACCATCGGATCACTTTATGTCGAGAACATATCGTGATTGTCAAATTTCCTAACTACAAATGCATACTAATGCACACTAAGAAACACACTTTTACCTAACGACATATTAGACCAAGTAGATCTTAACTAAGTCCTAAGTGTCTAAATATCCTAACATCCCCCCTTAAGATAAACTTGGGATATGATTGAAGGATTTACAATAGTGACACAATAGAAGAAGGAAGGAGGCATTAGAGCATATCCCCCCTTAATGAAAACTTCTTGAACTCCTAACATAGAGCGAAGTTTGGAAAACTTCACTTATGTAAGAGACTTTGTGAAAATGTTTGCAACTTGATCTGATGTAGGGAAAAAGAGCACTTCAATAACTTGATCATGAATGAGCTTTCTGATGAAGTGCATGTGTAGCTCGATGTGTTTGTTGCGTTGATGTTGAACTGAGTCTTTGGAGAGCTTGATGGCACTCTGATTGTCACACCAAAGGTTGGTCAAATGCTGCTGCTGGAATCCAAACTTTGAAAGGATCTATCGAAGCCACAAGCTTCTTGACTTGCATTTACCACTGCTCGGTACTCTGCTTCTGCTGAAGAAAGTGCAATAGCTTGTTTTTTCTTACAGGTCCAAGTGACAGGTCCTGAACCAAGGCTGAAAACATAACCTGCAGTAGACTTTCGATCATCAGGATCATCGACCCAATCTAAATCAGTGAAACCAACCAATAAAGGAGTCCCCCTTGAACTGAACTGTACCTCGAACATACCAAAGTATCATTTTAGCTGCTTTCCAATGGCTTTCATGGGGTGTTTGCATATACCGGACAACAAGACCAACAACAAAGGAAAGATCAGGACATGTATGAGTCAAGTATAAGAGGCTACCAACTAACTAACGGTACGAGGTGGCATCAACTCAGGGAGAAGCATAGGTGGCAGTAAGTTTGACTCTAGACTGGAAGGGAGAAGGGGTTGGTTTACAATCTTCCATGTGAAAGTGATGAAGAAGGCCGCAAGCATACTTAGATTGGGAAAGAAAACTTCCTTCATTGGTTTGCAAAACTTGGAGGCCAAGGAAATAGTGCAAAAAGCCTAAGTCTATCATTTCAAATTTCTTATTTAGGCTAGTTTTCACATGGTTTAAAAGTTTTGAGTCACTACCACTGAGGATAAGGTCATCAACATAAAGGACACGGATTATGAGATGGCTTCCTACTTTCTTGGTATACACATTATGATCATAATGGCATCTAGAAAATCCAATGTCAATAAGAAAGTTGTCCATTTTGTCATACCAAGCTCGAGGAGCTTGCTTAAGACCATAAAGAGATTTCTTAAGGTGACAAACAAGGCTAGAGTCATTATGGACATGGCCAAGAGATTGTTCTATGTAGATTTCTTCTTACAAATCCCCATGCAAGAAGGCAGATTTAACATCCATCTAATGGACCTCCCATTTATGTGAGGTAGCAAGGGCAAGAACAAGGCAAATGGAATTCATTATGGCTAAAGGGGAAAATGTTTCATTATAGTCAATTCCTTAAAATTTGGAAAATCATTTAGAAACTAACCAAGCCTTGTGTCTTTCAACACTTCCATCTAACGCATACTTATTTATGTAGACCCATTTACATCTGACAAGTTTTCTTCCTTTTGGAAGAGGTACAAAATCCCAAGTATCGTTTTCCATTAAAGAATGATACTCCTCATTCATTGGTGTATCCCAATCCGGATGACCTGAAGCTTCTGCAAATGTCTCTAGATCATGAGTCTCTAAAACTTGAGCCAAAAGAGAAGAGGTTCATTGGAACTGAGAACGTGTTCGACGCTGATATGAAGGATCATCGACAAGATCACCAGCTGCTTCTTGTGTTGAACTGGCCCATCTAGGAAGCAGTGGTGTTGGTGCTGGTTCAAGTTCAATGGACTCATCTGGAGGAAGGTGAGAAGGTAGAGGTGGACTTTCATCCTCATTGTCATCATCTGAAGAAGAAAACCATAATAGGAACAAAATAAGGAACAAACGTCGAAGATGGCTCGCAGGCCGAAGAAGGCACAATCGTTGAATTAGGCTCGCAGGCCAAGAGATTTTCATCAAATTTAACATCTCCTCTAATAATAATTTCATTACAATGTGGTTGAAGAAGTTTATAACCTTTGACATCTTCAGAATAACCAACAAATATACACTTCTCACTTTTAGGTTGCAATGCTTTCATTTTCTCATCAGGAATGTGAGCCCATGCTATACTG
>JZKD02S0814234.1:0-14483 GCA_000966675.3 Picea glauca | reverse complement strand
ATCCTACTCTGGTTCTCGTCCACCTTCCTTAGGTTGTCATCTACCTTCTTCAAAGTCTCCATAATTTCGGCTTGTCCTCTGCGGGTTATGTCATAGTTCTCTTGTTGATGAATGACCAATTTACTTTCTATTTGGTTTATGGATTTATTGAATTCTTTTTCCAAGTAAGTCAAGCCCTGGGGTTCTTCCTCACCTGAACCCTCCATTTTGGCCTCTATTTCACTTGCATGTTTCTTCTTTCTGCCCATGTATATACCACTGTACCGATGCATGCGTCAATCCTCATAGGTTGTGAGGATCAGAGCTCTGATACCACTGTAATGATCCCAAGCCAATTTTTTTCTCGAAACCACTAACTACCAYTGTTGTSTTGTTGATTATCTATTGTGCAGGTTGCTACTAATGTTTTGGCCTTAGGGCTTGTTCCAGTTATGTAAAGGGTTTTCATACAAGATCTACTCAACACATKCAATATCACAAGAATACTCAKATATGGAAAACACAAGCAAAGATCTGACCTTTATTATGAAAGCATGAACCAGAAACAATATAGAGAGCAAATCTGGAATAATCCTCAGATGGATCCAATAGATAATAGATATGAGTTGCTACAAAATGCTCCTTCTAATACAAGGTTGCCTCCAAAGGCTGGATAAGAAATGAAGACCGGTACAAAATAGATTTGAGTCGTATGTATGCCAAAATCCTCAGGCTGAGGGATGCCACGCTCTAGTGAAAGGATGAAACCCTCAATAAATAGACCCTAATGAAGGAAGACTCCAAATGAACCCAAACTATACCAAATGATATATCGGGGTGATAAGATCCCCCTCCTGAAGTCTCAGGCCGAGATGCTAAGGCTAACCCCTCCAAAATATGAATTCTCTAATGAAACTGCACCCTCCTAGATGCCTGGAACCCTAGATAACTCGGCCCCGATGAAGTAGACCTCCAAATGCTTTGAAACTCTCCAAGAATATAGATCAGGATATGGAAACCCTGTAGGAGAAGTTTCATATCCAGATTCTAGGTAGAGCTCCCTAGATCTAAGAAATACTGAATCACAGGACGTCCTCTTTGCCTCAAGGTCGTCCCAATCTGTAACTGAAGATCTGATGGTGATAACTCTTCAAGAANATCCTACTCTGGTTCTCGTCCACCTTCCTTAGGTTGTCATCTACCTTCTTCAAAGTCTCCATAATTTCGGCTTGTCCTCTGCGGGTTATGTCATAGTTCTCTTGTTGATGAATGACCAATTTACTTTCTATTTGGTTTATGGATTTATTGAATTCTTTTTCCAAGTAAGTCAAGCCCTGGGGTTCTTCCTCACCTGAACCCTCCATTTTGGCCTCTATTTCACTTGCATGTTTCTTCTTTCTGCCCATGTATATACCACTGTACCGATGCATGCGTCAATCCTCATAGGTTGTGAGGATCAGAGCTCTGATACCACTGTAATGATCCCAAGCCAATTTTTTTCTCGAAACCACTAACTACCACTGTTGTCTTGTTGATTATCTATTGTGCAGGTTGCTACTAATGTTTTGGCCTTAGGGCTTGTTCCAGTTATGTAAAGGGTTTTCATACAAGATCTACTCAACACATTCAATATCACAAGAATACTCATATATGGAAAACACAAGCAAAGATCTGACCTTTATTATGAAAGCATGAACCAGAAACAATATAGAGAGCAAATCTGGAATAATCCTCAGATGGATCCAATAGATAATAGATATGAGCTGCTACAAAATGCTCCTGCTAATACAAGGTTGCCTCCAAATGCTGGATAAGAAATGAAGACCGGTACAAAATAGATTTGAGTCGTATGTATGCCAAAATCCTCAGGCTGAGGGATGCCACGCTCTAGTGAAAGGATGAAACCCTCAATAAATCGGCCCTGATGAAGGAAGACTCCAAATGAACCCAAACTATACCAAATGATATATCGGGGTGATAAGATCCCCCTCCTGAAGTCTCAGGCCGAGATGCTAAGGCTAACCCCTCCAAAAGATGAATTCTCTAATGAAACTGCACCCTCCTAGATGCCTGGAACCCTAGATAACTCGGCCCCGATGAAGTAGACCTCCAAATGCTTTGAAACTCTCCAAGAATATAGATCAGGCTATGGAAACCCTGTAGGAGAAGTTTCATATCTAGATTCTAGGTAGAGCTCCCTAGATCTAAGAAATACTGAATCACAGGACGTCCTCTTTGCCTCAAGGTCGTCCCAATCTGTAACTGAAGATCTGATGGTGATAACTCTTCAAGAAAACCTCCAAAATGATAGTTGAGACCCTGCAAGTAAAACCCAAGTGCCAGAATACCCCCAAGCTCTCCTGATTGGCTGTATCGATCTCTTCTTCAAAGGATGGTGCGCCCTTGCTGGAAATTCTTGAATAGTATGGCCCTTCTTGCTTCTTGAATAGATGGGTGGATATATGGTGAGTGTAGAATGGTGTGGGTGGAGTATTTCATCCCTGAGACCAAGATTGGAACAAGGTGAGTGGGTCTTTCACCACTGAGTTTCTCACAAGGGTTTGTGACAACAAAACCTTCAAACTGTATGCTCAAGAGCGATAACAAACAACTACCAAAATCCAGAATGATCAAGAAGTGCGCCCTAGCCTTCTCTTTATACTTTTTCTTCTATTTTCCAGTTGAGTTAACTTAACTCCTAGATTTAACCCTAACTCCAACTCCAGCTCTTCTATTTCTTTGTTGAGTTATMTTTTAACTTCTTTTTCACCTTTTTATYAAGTCWACTTAAGAATATAACCTTAGTTTAGTTGACCTTTCCCCTCAGTATGAGACTATGGCCTAGTGGGGACACCTAGACCACTAAGTCTTCCAAACCTCTTCCTCAAGAGGTGGGGGACATTACACCTTTTGACCAATTAGGCCAATCCCAAGCCAATCGAATAATTCCTTAGTATGACTTCCTCCGAACTTAGGTTGTAATGGAATGTTACTAGGTGTTGTGACCAATCCCTAACGCCTGCRGATATTGGAGCTCTCTACACTTCRTCGTGAATGTCCCAATCCTTAGTKCAATTAGGACTGGACTAGCYGCTAGMAAGCGCGAGAACCCCRAGGAAAGAAAGGAGAGTGCCCCCGCTCTACCACCTACTAAGCCCGATTAGAGCCCCCACCCAAGAGCCGCAACGCCAACAATGCACCAAGAGRSGCCCCAACCCACGAAGAAACACAAAGGGTACAAGAGMGRGATGAGTCCACGTCRTCGAACGACTAATGAAGGATAGGYTGCCGAACGATACCCACATCAGAGCGAACCCCCATATAAACAAGCAGAGTATAACACCAACAAAGGGGAGTGGTACGATGAACCATCCTATGTTGCGATGGCATGTGCTAACCCAACCTTGAGGAGATTGTATTCCCACTCAGATTAGGTTCTCGGTGTAACTTTAGAGAGGTGAACTTAGATCGATATATGGAGGTCCCTAAGTACCCTTTACCTATAAACCGATTGGAAAACCAACCAACCTTATTTATCTAGTCTCATCCCCAAAAGACAGAGTTCTCCCGATGGCCTGACCGGGACTCGACACAATAGTTTCCTATTGATGTCGGGATAATGAGATTTAACTACCCTTTTGAATGCTTACTTCAATCAAATGCAATTCTTTCATTCTCTCATTATATATGAGATTATGCGATCTCATATTATCTCTTATTCGTCATTCTATTTGAGGGGAATAAATCAAGGGTGAGGTAACGAAAATAGAAGAATATTGTATACAAATAGATATCTCATTATATATGTAATTACGCTTTAGCATCGTATGGGATCTCCGTTCTGCTCTCATAATCAATCATACCCTAATAAAAGATCAAACAAGATCTCTTTTTATACAATATTGTTTTCAAGATATCTCATTATATATGTAATTACGCTTTAGCATTGTATGGGATCTGCGCTCGAATAATAAATCANCGTACTATCTTGTTCTGGAATCTCCTCTTCTGTTGCCTCTATGGTTTCGGCCTCTATATTTTGTATTTGACCATAATCTTCCTCCTCTTCATTGTCAGAAGTTACCTCTATGTAGAGTACCTGGCCACGTCCCATGCACTTGTGTGATGGGTTCCATGGTCCTTGCATGTGACGTAGAATTGCTTCCTCCGCAGTTCGCTCCTGGTGTTGCCCTCTATTCTGCCATGACCCCTATCAAACCCCTTTGGGTCACATCCTCCTGGGTTCATAAGAGGTCTCTGGTCTCTTCCTCCGATGTTAAGAGGTGGTCTAGGGGTAAGTTTTGGTTTGGCAGTGGGCCCTAGGTCTCTCATCCTCCAAATAACATCCTGTAGGTTGGTGGGCTTGAAAGCCTTTACCCAACCCCTCAAAGGTTCCATCAACCCTTCAGTAAACAACATCATAAGTCTGATTGGTGAGACGTTTTTCACCATGACTGCTAGTCTCTGAAATTATTCAATGTATACCTCTGGTGTACCTATTTTTCTGAGTTGTGTGAGCTCCCTAAAAGGTAGCTCCGTATCTCCCTGATCGAAATGGTCAATAAGCCTCTGAGTGAAGTCTGTGTATGCCATGATCTGATTGTGGCCTAGGGTGATCGATCCATGGTACCACCAATCATGAGATTTTCCATCCAAGTGCATGGTGGAAAACTTGATGGTGTCCATCTCCCTCATGGGGTTGAGCTGTAGATACGTATCCAACTTCTGTACCTATGCCTGTGCTGTCATCTTGGCCGTACCATCAAAGTATGGGATTTCTATCTTTCCCATCCTTCATTCCAACTCGTAATTGCTTCTGTGATTTGGATTAGGTTTATTTCTGAACTTAAGTTGGCAGTATTGATCCAGGGACATCTGTCTCTGAATTCCCAAATCTAGCTCATGGTACTACCTGGTACACTGAACCATATACTCAAGAAAATCATCCACCTATTCCTGCTGTGACTGTCAATCTATGAATGTTGGCAAGTATGGTCTAGGAGTAGCTCTGCTACCCATCTACCCATGTGGGGTGCCCCCTCCATGGCTCCCTTATGACTGATGATAGGAAACTTGCTCAGGATTATACTTGGGAGCCTTCTCCAGGTTGTACCTGTTTCCCCCCTGTGAACCACTAGTCTCTCTGTTTCCATATATCTCTGGCCCTTTCCCCTTATGAGTTATCTGCAGTAATAGATCGACTATCCTACTCTGGTTCTCGTCCACCTTCCTTAGGTTGTCATCTACCTTCTTCAAAGTCTCCATAATTTCGGCTTGTCCTCTGCGGGTTATGTCATAGTTCTCTTGTTGATGAATGATCAATTTACTTTCTATTTGGTTTATGGATTTATTGAATTCTTTTTCCAAGTAAGTCAAGCCCTGGGGTTCTTCCTCACCTGACCCCTCCATTTTGGCCTCTATTTCACTTGCATGTTTCTTCTTTCTGCCCATGTATATACCACTGTACCGATGCATGCGTCAATCCTCACAGGTTGTGAG
The DNA here is from genome assembly GCA_000966675.3 of Picea glauca. Classification (NCBI taxonomy): domain Eukaryota; kingdom Viridiplantae; phylum Streptophyta; class Pinopsida; order Pinales; family Pinaceae; genus Picea; species Picea glauca. The sequence continues at coordinate 9,005 of JZKD02S0814234.1, read as the reverse complement.
GATCAGAGATCTGATACCACTATAATGATCCCAAGCCTATTTTTTTCTCGAAACCACTAACTACCACTGTTGTGTTGTTGATTATCTATTGTGCAGGTTGCTACTAATGTTTCGGCCTTAGGGCTTGTTCCAGTTATGTAAAGGGTTTTCATACAAGATCTACTCAACACATGCAATATCACAAGAATACTCAGATATGGAAAACACAAGCAAATATCTGACCTTTATTATGAAAGCATGAACCATAAACAATATAGAGAGCAAATATGGAATAATCCTCAGATGGATCCAATAGATAATAGATTTGAGCTGCTAAAAAATGCTCCTGCTAATACAAGGTTTCCTCCAAAGGCTGGATAAGAAATGAAGACCAGTATAAAATAGATCTGAGTCGTATGTATGCCAAAATCCTCAGGCTGAGGGATGCCACGCTCTAGTGAAAGGATGAAACCCTCAATAAATTGGCCCTGATGAAGGAAGACTCCAAATGAAACCAAACTATGCCAAATGATATATCGGGGTGATAAGATCCCCCTCCTGAAGTCTCAGGCCGAGATGCTAAGGCTAACCCCTCCAAAATCTGAATGCTCTAATGAAATTGTGCCCTCCTAGATGCCTGGAACCCTAGATAACTCAGCCTTGATGAAGTAGACCTCCAAATGCTTTGAAACTATCCAGGAATATAGATCGGGCTATGGAAACCTCGTAGAAGAAGTTTCAGATCCAGATTCTAGGTAGAGCTCCCTAGATCTGAGAAATATTGAATCACATGACATCCTCTTTGCCTCAAGGCCATCCCAATCTGTAACTGAAGATCTGATGGTGATAAATCTTCAAGAAAACCTCCAAAATGATAGTTGAGACCTTGCAAGTAAAACCCAAGTGCCAGAATACCCCCAAGCTCTCCTGATTGGTTGTATCGATCTCTTCTTCAAAGGATGGTGCGCCCTTGCTGGAAATTCTTGAATAGTATGGCCCTGCTTGCTTCTTGAATAGATGGGTGGATCTATGGCGAGTGTAGAATGGTGTGGGTGGAGTATTTCATCCCCGAGACCAAGCTTGGAACAAGGTGAGTGGGTCTTTCACCACTGAGTTTCTCACAAGGGTTTGTGACAACAAAACCTTCAAACTGTATGCTCAAGAGAAATAACAAACAACTACCAAAATCCAGAATGATCAAGAAGTGTGCCCTAGCCTTCTCTTTATACTTTTTCTTCTATTTTCCAGTTGAGTTAGCTTAACTCCTAGAGTTAACCCTAACTCCAACTCCAGCTCTTCTATTTCTTTGTTGAGTTATCTTTTAACTTCTTTTTCACCTTTTTATCAAGTCAACTTAAGAATATAACCTTAGTTTAGTTGACCTTTCCCCTCAGTATGAGACTATGGCCTAGTGGGGACACCTAGACCACTAAGTCTTCCAAACCTCTTCCTCAAGAGGTGGGGGACATTACACCTTTTGACCAATTAGGCCAATCCCAAGCCAATCGAATAATTCCTTAGTATGACTTCCTCCGAACTTAGGTTGTAATGGAATGTTACTAGGTGTTGTGACCAATCCCTAACGCATGTGGATATTGGAGCTCTCTACACTTCTCCATGAATGTCCCAATCCTTAGTGAAATTAGGACTGGACTAGCCGCTAGCAAGCGCGAGAACCCTGAGGAAAGAAAGGAGAGTGCCCCCGCTCCGCCACCTACTAAGCCCGATTAGAGCCCCCACCCAAGAGCCGCGACGCCAACAATGCACCAAGAGAGGCCCCCACCCATGAAGAAACACAAAGGGTACAAGAGAGGGATGAGTCCATGTCGTCGAACGACTAATGAAGGATAGGCCGCCGAATGATACCCACATCAGAGCGAACCCCCATATAAACAGGTAGAGTATAACGCCAACAAAGGGGAGTGGTACGATGAACCATCCTATGTTGCGATGTCATGTGCTAACCCAACCTTGAGGAGATTGTATTCCCACTCAGATTAGGTTCTCGGTGTAACTTTATAGAGGTGAACTTAGATCGATAGATGGAGGTCCCTAAGTACCCTTTACCTATAAACCGATTGGAAAACCAACCAACCTTATTTATCTAGTCTCATCCCCAAAAGACAGAGTTCTCCCGATGGCCTGACCGGGACTCAACACAATAGTTTCCTATTCATGTCGGGATAATGAGATTTAACTACCCTTTTGAATGCTTACTTCAATCAAATGCAATTCTTTCATTCTCTCATTATATATGAGATTATGCGATCTCATATTATCTCTTATTCACCATTCTATTTGAGGGGAATAAATCAAGGATGAGGTAATGAAAATAGAAGAATATTGTATACAAATAGATATCTCATTATATATGTAATTACGCTTTAGCATCGTATGAGATCTCCGCTCTGCTCTCATAATCAATTGTACCCTAATAAAAGATCGAACAAGATCTCTTTTTATACAATATTGTTTTCAAGATATCTCATTATATATGTAATTACGCTTTAGCGTTGTATGGGATCTGCGCTCGAATAATAAATCAGAATCTTATAGGTAATGGGTTTGAGGTTTCAAGATACAACTATTGGTTTTAAGGTCTTAAATGCCCCTCACATTCCTTCTTTCACCCAGTTCTATCATACCCAACCCAACCTTCTTGGGCACTATGCGTGGTCACAACCCAACAGGCACTATGATCATTGTTTACTGGCACTCTTATGCGTTGTTTACTGGTAGGCACTATTATTGTTTACCGATGACCCAATGTTTGACACTATGCATGGAACCAACAAACCAGCCTTATTACCCTTCCCTCGTGGGTGGCGAATCTGTTGCAACTGAAGCTATCACTAGGCCTACTTAGATTATGATTTTTGAACGGACAACCTTTTTTAGAGAAAGGTCGAACATATTGTGTGGTTTGGTTGCAAATCACCCACCACCGACCCACCAATTTTCCCCTCTTTACCCGCTACCATCCACCTACAAGGAGAATCTTCACTCTACTCACATTCATGGGCTTCACTTTCAACATCAAGCAACATAGCAGCGTAGTCTTTCAATCTAATCGCTATCAAAGTTTATATAAGTTTGGTTCCATTTTATCTAGTCAAAGAATCCATTCCATGTCCCGCCCAATCTGCCTATTCTAGTTCCAGGTGAATATCCAAATATAGTAGTTTCTCRGGTTCCAACATCAAAAGAAGAAGCAAAGGCTACTTAAGAAATCAATGGGTAGAGMAGAGACGCGGAATACAGAAGTAGACAGAAGGCCAGTTTCTCASTCATTGAACCAATTCASAMCASGCATTTATTTCATAGTCATGCATATATCTTGCTATATATAGAGCCAAGCATACAACATGGGCATAACAGATGGACAAATTCCAAGTAGCAGGGCTTCGCGATAGAGGTTTAGGATTGGTTCCAGTTCCATTGCCAGTTGATTACCCATAAACCTCCCTGAATCAAGGTGAGAACCCACCAATTCTCATGTATGTAATATGATGAATCAGGCTATTGATTGAGATGATTGAAATCCCTACCTCAAATTAATTTATAGTACATGAAGAGGCACCCATTTCAGTCTCTCCCAATGCCTTCCCTCCCCTTTCATAGAGGTATAGGCGGTGGTACAGTTTCTATCACCTCTATTGGCTTTTCCCCTGCGGGCGATGCTTATTCATATGGTGTTGAAACTCCATAAAAACTATTTTCCTGCTATTGCTAGGGTTAATTTGGGCCTCTGTTGGATTTTTCCCTATGGGTGATGCTTATTCATATGGCGTTGAAACTCCATAACAACTGTTTTCCTGCTGTTGCTGGGGTTAATTTGGGTAGCTGCGGTTATTATAAGTAATTATTCCTTTCAATTCCCTAGATATTCGAGAATTGAGTTATTGTTGCGTAGAACAGGGAGTTTGAAGTTGCTCGACCATCGGGAGAGTAATTTATTACTTGACCGACGTTAGGAGGTCGATGGATGGAGTCACTCGCTTCCATAGCCKGGAGAGGCACTTTAGTGCAAAGATTCTTTAATACAGGGAGAGGAGTGGTTTCAATGCCTGAACTATCTCTCTCTATAAGGGAGGTAATAGCCCGCCCRAAGGGCTCTCCTCTTCTCCATCGRCYTGAAGCGAAGGGCGGGATGAAATAAGAATKAATAAAATGGAGGCRTGGTCTGGATGGTAGTAGACCTTATATATTTCTCTCTCTTAGGAAATTACCTATCAATATCTCTATGGAGGGCCTGAGCAAAGGGAGTGAGTCTGGATTAGCTATATTTGATATAAGAGAAGGCCTACTATGTGCCTGAAAGGTATCATCTATATTTCTCAATTGAACTGGAAAAAATCTATAAAAAAATGTATGTTTTCTAGCGTTCATAGAGTATGTTGTTACCGGTTCTTTTCCTTCTTATCTGAGCAAGCATGGGGAGCTCCAGGTTGTTGGGCGAAACCCTAGCTTGGCGGCTGCTGTAGGAAAACAATTTGGCTAGGCTAGGCCCACCCAATCCAATAAGGGTTTCATAGGCCTTCAAAAGACAAGAGCTAATACCTCTCGAAGAATATATTAGGGGTTTCAGAGCATCTATTAAGGGGGATACGGAGAATCCATTGGAGAAAATAGATATCCATTTCTTACACCGCAACCGATTCTGACTCATGCACCCCCATAAGAACATTTACGGTGCCTATCAAGTGTTCAAACTCACACACCCCCATCATCACATAGACAATGCAATTGCAGTGTAATCCATCTGGGGTGGGTCATGATATTTAGAGCACATTTGAAGTGTGAAGAGATACGTCCCCCATCATGATATTCCTAGTGTGCGTGAAGTGTCTCAACTCACACACCCACCTCATCGCATTCCCAATGCGTGTGAAGGGCGATTCATTGAGCGATAGGTTCTTGCCCACTTGGCTATCCCTAGCACAATAAGGCCCTGGCATAATATTTTGGAGGCCTGCAATTGGCTGTGGGGAGCAACAAGCTACCTGATGTTTTGCATCGTCTTTTCTCTCTGATCAGAATAAAGAGGAAACCAATTCAATCTTTTATCGGAATCAAGGGGAACCTACCTATGAGTATAGGATTTTATGTTGGATCCTAAATCAATAGGGCCTGAATTAGATTGGATTGATCACACCGCCTCAGCAGACCCATGTTCGTCGATAGAGATGTCCCCATTCAACCTGTGAGTTTCTCATGGGATTTTGTATATTAATGAATGGTTGCCCCATCTTTCTTTCAGTTTTGGGGGCTAGCGCCACTTTCTACGTGATTCCATTACTCTTATACTCCCACCCCAAACCCGAGGTAGTAGCAACATCACTACCACTCATGTATCTATCTCTCAAGTAGAACTGAGTGAGTAATGCATGGATAGATAGGTACCCAGATCAACTAATCTCTTGCCTTCGGGTAAACTGTGGCAACTTCACTCTATATAACCAAAGCTTTGCAAACTTTTCACGTGAGATGCCGAGAGACCAAAAGGAGATTTTACCCATCTTCTCTAGCATAACATTTAGTGTAAGGTCCATAAAGCCTTATGGTTTAGAACTGAGAGGCATCTTTGGATCTTGACATAACATCTTAAGCGGCGAACATGGATCATGATGTGCTCTGCTTTATTCTGGCTTCTTTTAGATTAAAGAAAGGTGTTTTCGTGGTTGCTAATCGTATGCAGTGACTTTTCCCTTCTCGTTGCAGNAGTCTTTCAATCTAATCGCTATCAAAGTTTATATAAGTTTGGTTCCATTTTATCTAGTCAAAGAATCCATTCCATGTCCCGCCCAATCTGCCTATTCCAGTTCCAGGTGAATATCCAAATATAGTAGTTTCTCAGGTTCCAACATCGAAAGAAGAAGCAAAGGCTAGTTAAGAAATCAACGGGTAGAGCAGAGACGAGGAATACAGAAGTAGACAGAAGGCCAGCTGCTCACTCATTGAACCAATTCACACCAGGCATTTATTTCATAGTCATGTATATATCTTGCTATATATAGAGCCAAGCATACAACATGGGCATAACGGATGGACAACTTCCAAGCAGCAGGGCTTCGCGATAGAGGTTTAGGATTGGTTCCAGTTCCATAGCCAGTTGATTACCCATAAACCTCCTTGAATCAAGGTGAGCACCCACCAATTCTCCTGTATGTAATATGATGAATCGGGCTATTGATTGAGATGAGTGAAATCCCTACCTCAAATTAATTTATAGTACATGAAGAGGCACCCATTTCAGTCTCTCCCAATGCCTTCCCTCCCCTTTCATAGAGGTAGAGGCGGTGGTATAGTTTCTATCGCCTCTGTTGGCTTTTCCCCTGCGGGTGATGCTTATTCATATGGTGCTGAAACTCCATAACAACTATTTTCCTGCTATTGCTGGGGTTAATTTGGGCCTCTGTTGGATTTTTCCCTGCGGGTGATGCTTATTCATATGGCGTTGAAACTCCATAACAACTGTTTTCCTGCTGTTGCTGGGGTTAATTTGGGCAGCTGCGGTTATTATACGTAATTATTCCTTTCAATTCCCTAGATATTCGGGAATTGAGTTATTGTTGCGTAGAACAGGGAGTTTGAAGTTGCTCGACCATCGGGAGAGTAATTTATTACTTGACCGACGTTAGGAGGTTGATGGATGGAGTCACTCGCTTCCATAGCTGGGAGAGGCAATTTAGTGCAAAGATTCTTTAATACAGAGAGAGGAGTGGTTTCAATGCCTGAACTATCTCTCTCTATAAGGGAGGTAATAGCCCGCCCGAAGGGCTCTCCTCTTCTCCATCGGCCTGAAGCGAAGGGCGGGATGAAATAAGAATGAATAAAATGGAGGCATGGTCTGGATGGTAGTAGACCTTATATATTTCTCTCTCTTAGGAAATTACCTATCAATATCTCTATGGAGGGCCTGAGCAAAGGGAGTGAGTCCGGATTAACTATATTTGATATAAGAGAAGGCCTACTACGTGCCTGAAAGGTATCATCTATATTTCTCAATTGAACTGGAAAAAATCTATAAAAAAATGCCTGTTTTCTAGCATTCATAGAGTCTATTGTTACCAGTTCTTTTCCTTCTTATCTGAGCAAGCATGGGGAGCTCCAGGTTGTTGGGCGAAACCCCGGCTTGGCGACTGCTGTAGGAAAACAATTTGGCTAGGCTAGGCCCACCCAATCCAATAAGGGTTTCATAGGCCTTCAAAAGACAAGAGCTAATGCCTCTCGAAGAATATATTAGGGGTTTCAGAGCATCTATTAAGGGGGATACGAAGAATCAATCGGAGAAAATAGATATCCATTTCTTACACCGCAACCGATTCTGACTCATGCACCCCCATAAGAACATTTACGGTGCCTATGAAGTGTTCAAACTCACACACCCCATCATCACATAGACAATGCAATTGCAGTGTAAGCCATCTGGGGTAGGTCGTGATATTTACAACACATTTGAAGTGTGAAGAGATACGTTCCCCATCGTGATATTCCCAGTGCGCGTGAAGTGTCTCAACTCACACACCCACCTCATCGCATTCAAAATGCGTGTGAAGGGAGATTCATCGAGCGATAGGTTCCTGCCCACCTGGCTAGCCCTAGCACAATAAGGCCCTGGCATAATATTTTGGAGGCCTGCAACTGGCTGTGGGGAGCAACAAGCTACCTGATGTTTTGCATCATATTTTCTCTCTGATCATAATAAAGAGGAAACCAATTCAATCTTTTATCAGAATCAAGGGGAACCTACCTATGAGTATAGGATTTTATGTTGGATCCTAAATCAATAGGGCCTGAATTAGATTGGATTGATCACACCGCCTTAGTAGACCCATGTTCGTCGATAGAGATGTCCCCATTCAACCTGTGAGTTTCTTGTGGGATTTCATATATTAATGAATGGTTGCCCCATCTTTCTTTCAGTTTTGGGGGCTAGCACCACTTTCTACGTGATTCCATTACTCTTATACTCCCACCCCAAACCCAAGGTAGTAGCAGCATCACTACCACTCATGTATCTATCTCTCAAGTAGAACCGAGTGAGTAATGCATGGATAGATAGGTACCCAGATCAACTAATCTCTTGCCTTCGGGTAAATTTTGGCAACTTCACTCTATATAACCGAAGCTTTGCAAACTTTTCACGTGAGATGCCGAGAGACCAAAAGGATATTTTACCCATCTTCTCTAGCATAACATCTAGTGTAAGGTCCATAAAGCCTTATGGTTTAGAACTGAGAGGCATATTTGGATCTCGACATAACATCTTAAGCGGCGAACATGGATCATGATGTGCTCTGCTTTATTCTGGCTTCTTTTAGATTAAAGCAAGGTGTTTTCGTGGTTGCTAATCGTATGCAGTGACTTTTCCCTTCTCGTTGCAGGAGCTAACATCCTATTAGTTATTTGGTTGTCGGGATACGATCCAACTGCAGGTTCCCCTACAACAGCCTTAGTTCACTAAATAGATGGATAGGACTACCTGGAATAATAATAATAAGACTTAAGCCCAGAGATTAATTATGCACATGAATTAGTTATGCACATAAATCGATTATGAACATAATTCACTATTTTGATAAAGAAATGTAGAGAGAAAGAATAGAACAAAAATAGTATTCAGTATATTGAGAATGTAAGGAGAAAGTACAATGAGAAGAGTTAATGAAGAAGTGATACAATGCAAAAGGAAAATAGCTGAGCTAAATAGGCTCAAGAAAATCAAGAAATGAAAGTACAGCTGGCTAGGATAGCTGGCAGTGTACAGTCAGCCTGTTGAGGTTACATTATATTTAACACTCCCTCTTAAGCTCAATAGTTACAAACATCAACATTGATTATGCCCAAGTGTTGTCTCTGAAAATCAAAAACAGATTTTCCCAGTGGCTTTGTGAAGATATCTGCGAGCTGATCTCGAGAACCATAGAATTGGAGTGCAATGTCACCATTATTGACGAGCTCGTGGATGAAGTGAAAGCGAGTGTCAATGTGTTTGTTTTTCTTGTGAAACACATGATTTTTGG
>JZKD02S0814157.1:0-14483 GCA_000966675.3 Picea glauca | reverse complement strand
AGTTGTTTCTTCGATATTTTCTTGTACTAGGGACTAGGTAAAACTAACAACCCTTTTGCAGGTTATATCCACTCTTTTGAAGACCTCTTGTGAGCTAAATGATTTTGCTTCTAACCCTCTTGCAGGATAGTGACAAGCTAAAACCTTCAAGAGAGATTTACTTCAACATCTTTTAGTTCTTCTCCAAGCCTCTTTTGACTCCATTACCCAAGAGAACAAGACACTAATCTACATTGGAGAGAGCAAATACTAGCATTGGGAAACATAGAAAAGCACTCAATTGAAATTTTGACTTCACGGCTACACTCACACCCTTTAGGCGAGCCATCTTGCCTTTGGGGCGACTTTTTGGGGGCCTCTAGCCTCTCTAAACCCTCTTTCACCTTTTTCTCCTCTTACTTTTGTAACCCTAGGTTATTAGATCTAGTCTTTTTCTACCTAATTTTAGGAAAGTAACACATGGGTTTTGTAGGCCATGCTTAGATCTAACATTCTAGATAGTTAGTTTGTCTTTTGAGTGATCCATTTTTTGTAGGGACATGGTTAAAAGCTACAGCCATTAGGGCTTTTTATGCAGAAAATTAACAGTTAGGACAGCTTGCATTTGAGTAAGTTTTAGGCCTTAGTTTTAGCTAGTCTTTCTTTCTAACACTTGGGTAGTATTCTTAGGGTGTCATAGCTAGTCTCTAAATCTTTCTAGTGGATTTTGAAGTGGTTTTAAATCTGATTTCACTGCTGCAGATTCATATTTTAGATCTGGTTATACTCCTTAAAGTGCTCCAAGAGTCCAAAACCTTCTAAAATCATACTCCCTTTGTTGAAGAAATTGCTAAGTATTTGGGGGATTTCCTCTTGACTGTTTTGGGTTTGCTTTGAGGTGATTGACTTGACTTTTCAGATCTGATATCTCTGTTTAACCATCGCTGCAAATTACATTTCAGATCTGGTTAAGTGTTAAAAAGTGCCCTAAAAATCTCTTAAAATCACCTTTTAGACATTGGGATAAAATTGCATCTTTATCTCTAGTTTGTGGAAAAGGAGATCTAATTTGATTGGCTAAATTTGAGAAGTTAAGAGTGTTGATTTCTTGTCTCACATAACAGCCCATTAATCTGATGTATGTTTTAAGCAAGTCTATGGTCTATTGCTAAGTGACTTTTGTGGAAAATTATGAGATTAGAACTTGCTTGTTAAAGAAATTTTGTGGTATCTTAATGCAAAAATATATCTCATTGATTTGAAGTGCTTCATACTCATTGATCTCGTTGCTATATTGGATATCTCAACTTGGGAATAATCACAAGTAATCTTTTGAATTGTTATAATCACTTGTGTAACTCATTGGCATAAATGAAATAAGTGGCTTACATGTTAATCTTGTGAATTTAAGCATTACTCAATTAAAATATTTGGGAATTTTCTGGGGGTTTTAGAAGAGACATATTCGGGCATCTATAAGCGTAGGAGTTGTCGTTATTTTGTCAGCGCTGCATCCCTGGGGCTTGTAGTTCTCTCACGTATCTCGACATATATTAAAATACTACAGTCACTTCGTCGTACTTAGAGGTATATAGAGGGGCTCCTGTCGAACGGTTGCGCATTAGACAACACTACTACCGACTATGCTCCTATCTTGGAGACCACCTAGAATCCTTGAAACAACTAAGCAAACTTATTGGCTGTCTTGATTGTTGTAGTGCACCGAAAACAACATTCGAGAAGATTTCACTCTCGTACCAAGGTGGCTTAAGAACCCCTTAGGTATATTTGAGGGCTACAACAACTAGACACTCCTATGAGGATCTTTCTACCTAAGCCTATCGGGTACACACATTCATTCGGCCAAATCTGACATTGCTTTAATATTAAATTTCTAATCACTTGGTATTTAAAACTACAACTTTCACATCAGCGATCAATGGCGAGGTTAACTTATTGGTCCTGGCTTTTATTTACACTTGGTATAATTGACTTTTTGTTGCAGGCGACTTACTCTTCACCCTTCCTCCATTCATTCATAGCCTTTGGACTTTTCTTGACCTTGTATCATGACCTCCTAGGGCCTTCTTAGACTTTTCCTTTGTCTTTCCCCAGGGGTCACCCGGGACCTTTCCTAATGAGACAATGGGTTTTGTCCCGGTGTGTTGTCCATTGGTTAAGATTGCACAAGGCTCTAGTGCAACCTACAATCCATGCGATAACAAGGTTCATGACATACAAGGGTTCGTATTGTCTCATTTATGGGTGGCTTTGTAGAGGGTGTGTTGCCCTTCGTCTGCGATGCAACATTTTTCCAAGCCCATTTATTCTCAATTAATTAAAGTCCAAAACAATTGGGTACTATAAGACATGGAAAGAAAAGAGTATTGCAACGTCACTTGACGCTTAGGTACACCGAGTGCCATATGCATGGAAAGAAAGGGACACCGCATAAATGCACCTCCTCGACAAGTGGGACATCTATATAATGTGAGTTTGCTTTTGCAGGTCTTTCAATTCTTTAGGAGAAACACTTCATTCTTCTCAAGACCACTTGGACGAGCATCTAGAAGGTTTATTATTGGCTTTTATCTTTTGCCAACTACATTTCCCTCTGGGCCTTCAGCCCCTTCTTCCCATAAAATGAGGTACAATCCCTTCTAGGGTCAGTGCACCCAAAAATCCCAAAAGATGAGGAGACGAAAGGGAAGAAGTATGGAAAGTGATAAGAATGATCGAGAATGGTACGATGACTCTTCAAGGAACCCCACAGTAGCACCCTATTCCCGAGGGTGACCAACTTACTAGGATGGAATGACACCCACCAAGGTTAAATAAGGCAAAGAGTATAATTTCCAAGCAAACGTTCTGTAATTAACAAAGAATTCTTTGGAACATATCCAAATGCTTCAATTATTAGGGTGACACTTACCATGATATCGGACTTATTACCTCATGAAGCAAGAGTTGTTGTCCTCTGGGACCTGGCTAGTGTGATGGATGCTTCTCTGTTGTTGGTGATGTATGGTCGTGCATCTATGAATAGGAGGGGCCCTGCGGGGCTATGATAGTCAATCTGGCTCTCAGCACTCCATGTCTGCTACATGTGGGCCTCGAGACATGATCTCCTTAGTTACCCCTAGTATGAAGGGGTAACAGGGAGATAACATAAGATGCTACCTTGGGACCCACATGGGCATGGTTTCATGTGTGTTTGGTTTCCTAGCTAAGAAAAGGGATGCACCACTCCTGGGTCCCACAAAAATGAATGTAATGAAATGTGATTCTGCCTAAGAAAGGGGGCCCACCCCTCTTTTCTCACTTCATATTTTTCATGAGATTTATTTGTTGAAGCTAAAGTTGTGGTCCAAGCTTCTAGAAGGGAGACCAAAACCTTTCTAGAAGCTAGGAACCCCCCTCTTTTGACCTAGCTTTTGGAAAAATAGCTGTTGGGGAGCTAGCTATTAGGATTTTGTCTATAATTGCAGCCCCCATAACTTGTAAACGGGATGTCGAAGAAATGAGTATCTAAGTGCTGTTATTTTTCTTGTTGAAATTTCTTTTGGTTGGTCTTGTGGTGCGCCCTAGAGGCTGGCGTTTGCTTCTTGGTTGAGCTTAATTTTGCTGGAATCTCTTCATCAGAGTATCATGAAGCTGCATTTTCCTGGTAAAATTGTTCCATCTTAAGAAAATTTTATCATAGAAAATTTGTCTTGTTGTCTTTCTCTCAACTTATGGTGAAATGCATGTAGAGATTTTTCTTGGTAATTTCCAGCTCCTGATAACTTGTTTACTTGTCTACTCTAGCTTGGTAAAGTGCTGAGGATCTCCTAGCTGCCTTAAGAAACCAAGAATAGGGCGACTTTCAGCTTGTATGCTTCAGCTGATGGGCCCATCACCTTCTCTGCAAGTCAACTTCGCTCTTTAGCCATTAGACCCCATGCTCCCAAGGACTGAACGAAGGCACTAGTACTGATTTTCTGCAGCCACAAACCTTTTCATTTATCTTTTTTTGCTCAAACATAGGTCTGGATTTCCCTTGCATACCCAAAACAGACCTATGTTCTTAGAGTTCGCCCAGCTCTTAGAGAAATAATCCTTGGTAACTGAACTCTTCTCAAACCCCCTCAGATCGGCCAAAATAAATATTGGAACACCTATTTCTAGCAGTAGATTTGCTGGGGTTAAGTACACCCTGTTCCTAAGAGCCATCTTGAGCACCAGCAGCAAGCAAATCATTGGTTTCTGTCCCATAGCCAGGGAATGCAATAGGTTACATGCAAACTGTTTGATGAAATGTATGAGTGAATTTTTCCATCTCTACATGATAGCCAACAATTCCATCCCTTGCATGCTGGTTTTCAGTTCATAATTATAAGCTGGAAAGTCTTCTTTTGTGCCTAGGAAATCAAAGTTCTATCAATTAAGACTTGCACTCTGAATTTGGGCTTGTAATCTTGCAAAATCTGATTTTTTTAGGATGCATGACAACTGTTTGACGAAAAACTGAATGAAATTTTTCATACTTGTGTGACAGCCATTTAGTTTTCTAAATTGCAAATTGTTATGTGATAAATGTTATATGGTTTTACATGTAGAAAGAACACATCAACTTGAAACATGGCCTATCTTCCTCCTTTATATCAGCTGTACATTGAGGTCTGTTCTTGAGCTCTCTTCAGCGCACTGTGCCTTAACCCATTGTTTTTTCTCCCTTACCAGAGCTGAAGATTGCAGAGTTAGCACTCCCTTTGTTAGCCGATTGGATCTGGAGGTTGGGTGTTTGTTTGCAATCTCTTGGGGAAAGAAATATCTGTATTTTATTATAAACATTGAGTTGTAAAGGAGGCCTGAATTTGACTTTATATGAACTGTGAGAATACATCCTTGATATGAGTTTACATTTTGCTTGAAGGATATAATTATAATGCATTTAAATTCTGTTTTATAAATCTGAATTTAGCCCTGAAGTTTATGGTCTGCATGCTGATCTAAAAGAAATCAGAGAAGTGCTGTTATATCAACATTACCCTACTCTTTACTTCCCTGTAACTTGGAAGTCATTTGTTGATATAATATACTTCTTAATGCATGAAATTCCAGAGTTATAAAGGCAGGTCTAGAAGTGAACAGTTTATGTTGTGCTTGCAAATTTGACTTCGGTTTGATATATCATATATTCATGAAAGATTGATATGAATGAGAAGACAATGTATTTGTCTTTCATGTGACATTTAATTTTATGAGAAGCAATTTCCAGCTCCTTAAGAACATAACATCACCCTCACCCACAAACATTCAAACCAAAAATTAACCATACATACTGTGTTGGGTATCCATAGCTTATAGAACATGAATCCTTTGTAGGGAAGGCCCCCTTCAGGTGATTTTCCTTCATCTGAGAAGTGTGGGAAATGGCAGCTTAGATGACAGTCGTTTCCTTCTGAGTTACCATTGGCTTGTCCCAAGTATTGATCTTGCTTATCAGTGTGACAAATCAAGCGATAACAGACACTAAACATACAATAGTACCTGCCTCTTATCTAACAATATACTAGGTTGCAGACAATAATATGCTCCTCAGTCAGTACCTCTAATGACCATTTCCAACAAAAATTACTATCTCAAGAGGCAATGCTCAAGTTCAACTCAATGCTTATGAGAACAGCCTTTAAGGACTGGTAATAAAACTGGTAAAACATGACAAGGATGGACAATAACAGTGTACCAGATGCTTAACACAAAGAATGACTCCAAGCAATACTCTCTTTCCTATATGAACAAATCTTCCTTCCTTTCAATCCTCTAACAGTATGTTAACAAAATTTTTAGTTTTCCGTCCTCCCTTGTCTTATGAATCTAGGTTTTCATCACCTTCACCTTCTGAAGCATAAAAAAGAGAATAAACAAAGCGGAAGAAGAAAGTTCAAGTAATAAACAAAAAGGGAAAAATATTACGATATCCATTAAGAAAATAAAAACGTACCAACTCAATAACCCCAATGAATGTTTTTGACATTGCCAGTATTCCCTGCACATGTATAACATGCAAGTGTTTTAATACTGTCATTTGAAGTAGATTCAGATTAGCAAGAGACAAAAAGTTTGTTTGAGAGAGGCACTCAATCTAATAGGAAATAAAATATGAAAAGAAAATCCTATTAGTGTTCAATAGACCTCAAAGTCTATAGGACCTTAAGAGCACACAATGGAGGTAGAATGGAAACAAAATCATTCCACTATCCTCTAGCAAATTGGTATATTGAACGTAATAACCACATGAAGAGAAACATAACCATTCTAAAGGGAAACAATATTTTTCAGTTTCTTGAAGGGAGAAAACAAAACAATTGCTGGCCAATACATCTCCTGCACTAATGATTCTGCAAAATATGATCCTTAACTCATACTAGTGTATCACCCCAATGTCCAGCCATTAGTTTCTAAAAAGAAGCTGTTATAAAACAATAATATTGTTGAGTCAGTAAGTGCATGACCAAAGGTTCTTTCAGTGTGTTTACTATCTCACTGCAAATTAACAACTAATCTGAATAACTGTTTGCTCCTGCTATTCAAAGCAAAGCATAGTTTGTTTGAATCCACATACACCTCCATACCAAGAACAGTGTACCAGAATGTCATCTTTGTAAAGTTGGCAACAGGACAAAATATAGGATTTTTTTATTTTGCTTCTGATTTGCACCTGACCTACTCTCTGTGTAGTACTTATTTTGGAGTTGAGGTTCTTGGAATTGTTGTGTTGCATCAGAAAGCAGCAAGTTAATTGTTAGATAGACAACCATGGACATGCATCTCACTTCGATCCCTCCTATTCTGAACTTGTGGCATTCTATGAACTCACCCAACTTTTTAGTTAGCAAGAAAATTTTGGTTAAACCTAAATGCATTTGAATATCATTTGTTGGAATTAGCTTCACAGAGAAAGTCATTTATGCATGACCCTTTGGGCCTTCTCCCATGAGCAATAGTCATAATGACCAATTTCTCATGAGCTTGAATAGTCCACTCAAGCTCGTGAGAAATTGGTCATTATGACTAATGGTCATGGGAGACGGGTCATGCATAAATCACTGACTCTTTACAGTTAATTCCAAAAATTGATATTTCATATTCTGGATTGCAGAAGCCCCCTACATGCTTAAAAGTATTTGTTTGAATTTCACTTAAATAAACGAATGATAAGAAACAGAAGAGTTAGATTTTCCTATTCTCAATATAAATAACTGAAAATTCAAGAAGTATCATTTGTCAATCATGGCAGCTCATCAGAATACAAAAAAAAAAGTCAAATATCTTGCTAGTTGAATGATTACCAGGATTATCAATTGTCTTCTTGAACGAACTAACTGGCAAAGAGGGTGAATTTTCACATGTTGTGCTTTAAACTTTAGACAAAATCCATGAAGTTTGGGTGTGGAAAAATTCTTAATGAGACTTGAAACATTAATTGCACCCTTGTTTCCTATTTACATCAGTTCATTCTTATATGCTCTACCCTCACATATATTAAGACAAGTTCTGTGGGAAAATAAAAGGGCATATAAATCACCGTGCATATGATAATAATATTGTATCTGTTGCCCATATTTTCTTCTGATAATCCCATCTATCCAACTGAATCTTCTCACTAGTCTTTGCTTAAAATGATACCACCTACAATCTAATTTTCTATTGACTGATAATTAACAGTTCCTTATAGAAGCATAGACTTAAGCTATTTATGATCAACTGTCAAATCAGTCCTTATATATTGTAGTGTTTACAAAGATGTGTTACTCAACATATGTTTTGCACTCAATAATGACACCAGCATGATGATTAATCTATGACTCTCCACTGCATGTATGTATGCACACAANGTGGACAAGTTCCAAGATTCCTTATGCTTTACTGTCACTCTTTGGAAAATGATTCTTTGTGTTCTTTCCTTGTGCACATCCCTTGCATACACCTTCATGATCAACCTTTAACTCTAGTAAACCTGTAACTACCTTGCTTACATATGGTAAGGCTTTCTAGTTGATGTGAGCTAGTCTTTTATGCCAAAGTTCAAAAGGACTTTCAGTAGAGTGAGTCAAGGCTACACCTGAGTGACCTTTTAACTTGTACATACCACCTTCTTTTGTTCCAATAACAAGTGCATCTTCTATAGTTTTTCCTTTAGACCACATAAGAACTTCACCATGTATGAATGCAACCCTGAATCCTTTCTTGTCTAGGGCTGAAATAGAAAGTAGGTTCTTTTTCAAACCTGGTACATAGAGTACATCCTTCATTCTCATCGGAGTTCCTAAATCAAGTTTGTACATGGCTTCTCCCATTCCTTTGATAAGGTATTGATAATCATCTCGAAGTGAAACTTTCTAGGGGAAGTCCTTTTCTATAAGGCTAGAGAGAGTGTATTTTTGACCTGTCATGTGCTTAGAGGCACCACTATCTATGAGCCAAGTATCCTCTCCAGGTGTCACAGATCTTGAGAGAGCGAAAAACAAAACATATTCTTCAATCTCTTCTTTAGTTAACTTCTTGGGTGGCTCATCATCTTCAGTTGTATGGGCATGATGTCTTTTGTTATTTCTCCTCTTGTATTCTTCCCTTCTGGTAGGACAGTTCTTAGCAATGTGTCCCATCTTATCACAATGATAACATTGATAAGAGGACAAATCTTTTCCCTTTCTTTGACCCTTATGATATTTCTAGAATCTCTTTGGAAAGTGAGATTCTTTATGAAAGTGGGTCTCCTTTTGAAAATGAGACTTTTTTCTTTCCACCCTTAGCATGAGCAGCTAAGGCTTGATATTCATCTCTTAATAGGACGGCTTCTCGGTTGGCCACTCTTGCTTCTTCTTGAACACATTCTTCCCATAAACTATCAAATTGGAGTTTCTCTTTTCTTGCAAAAATAGTTTGGATGAAACCATCCCAAGGTCTTATGAGACCATTAAGAGTTGTCATCACGAGTTCATCTTCATCTAAGTTGTCTCCAATTGCCTCTAACTATTCCTTGAATTGAGAAACCCTAGAGAAGTAGTCTTGAATTGTTTCTCNGGACATATACTGTTCTTCTTGTTGCTTCAGCCCATAAGTGCATTGGAAGATCTTGATCGTGAATCATAGTCTTTATTGCTTCCATAATTGTTCTATTCTTTCTTTCTGCTACACCGTTTTGTTGAGGAATATAGGGAGTGGTGAGCTCCCTCTTAATCCCGGCATCTGTGCAAAAGCTTCCAAATTCATTTGAAGTGTACTCTCCTCCATTGTCTGACCTGAGTATCTTGATTTTCCTTTCGGAGAGGTTTTCTACCAAGGATTTGAATTCTTTGAACTTTTCGAGTACTTCATCTTTTGACAAGAGTAATCATCAATAAATGATACATAGTATACATACTCGCTTAGAGAGGTTGATGGCATTGGACCACATACATCTAAGTGGACAAGTTCCAAGATTCCTTATGCTTTACTGTCACTCTTTGGAAAATGATTCTTTGTGTTCTTTCCTTGTGCACATCCCTTGCATACACCTTCATGATCAACCTTTAACTCTGGTAAACCTGTAACTACCTTGCTTACATATGGTAAGGCCTTCTAGTTGATGTGAGCTAGTCTTTTATGCCAAAGTTCACAAGGACTTTCAGTAGAGTGAGTCAAGGCTACACCTGAGTGACCTTTTAACTTGTACATACCACCGTCTTTTGTTCCAATAACAAGTGCATCTTCTATAGTTTTTCCTTTAGACCACATAAGAACTTCACCATGTATGAATGCAACCCTGAATCCTTTCTTATCTAGGGCTGAAATAGAAAGTAGGTTATTTTTCAAACCCGGTACATAGAGTACATCCTTCATTCTCATCGGAGTTCCTGAATCAAGTTTGTACGCATCTTCTCCCATTCCTTTGATAAGGTATTGATAATCATCTCGAAGTGAAACTTTCTAGGGGAAGTCCTTTTCTATAAGGCTAGAGAGAGTGTATTTCTGACCTATCATGTGCTTAGAGGCACCACTATCTATGAGCCAAGTATCATCTCCAGGTGTCACAGATCTTGAGAGAGCGAAAAACAAAACATATTCTTCAATCTCTTCTTTAGTTAACTTCTTGGGTGGCTCATCATCTTCAGTTGTATGGGCATGATGTCTTTTGTTATTTCTCCTCTTGTATTCTTCCCTTCTGGTAGGACAGTTCTTAGCAATGTGTCCCATCTTATCACAATGATAACATTGATAAGAGGACAAATCTTTTCCCTTTCTTTGACCCTTATGATATTTCTAGAATCTCTTTGGAAAGTGAGATTCTTTATGAAAGTGGGTCTCCTTTTGAAAATGAGACTTTTTTCTTTCCACCCTTAGCATGAGCAGCTAAGGCTTGATATTCATCTCTTAATAGGACGGCTTCTCGGTTGGCCACTCTTGCTTCTTCTTGAACACATTCTTCCCATAAACTATCAAATTGGAGTTTCTCTTTTCTTGCAAAAATAGTTTGGATGAAACCATCCCAAGGTCTTATGAGACCATTAAGAGTTGTCATCACGAGTTCATCTTCATCTAAGTTGTCTCCAATTGCCTCTAACTATTCCTTGAATTGAGAAACCCTAGAGAAGTAGTCTTGAATTGTTTCTCNAGTTTCATGACATACAAGGACTCGTATTATCTCATTCATGGGTGCCTTTGTAGAGGGTGTGTGGCACCTTTGTTTGCAATGCACTTTTTCCAAGCCCATCTTCTTGCCATTCTTTATTTATTTCATGTTTTAAGGAACGAGTTGAAGGCCATTGTCCTGGCATGGTGTCCAGATAATGATAGTGTCACTCACAAATACCTCGTGGAAATGAGAAGGTTGGCTTGTGATGAGACCCTCTTTCTCTCAGTTGTGTAACTGAGAGCCACTACCCTGGCTTGGTGACCAGATGATGGCAATGTTATACCACTAAATACCCATGATTATGATAGGTCGGCTCGTGATGAGACCTCCCATCCTCCAACTAACCCCTTGAGCATTCATTATCATTTATTTTTGTAGGTCCCCTTTTTCTTACAGAGAAGTGTTTCATTTCTTTCTCGAGGATCCTTAGGCGAAGCATCTGGAAGGTCTATATCTAGGCTTTTATCTTTTTAGCCAACATCAATCCCTCTGGACCTTCAGCCCCTTCTTCCCACGAAATGAGGTGCATGCCCTTCTTGGGTCACTAAATTCAAAAGACCTAGAAGAGGACAATAAGATGGGAGTGTAATGAGCGAAAAGTGGTAAGTATGGTCAGAAATGGTACGATAACACCTTAAGGGACCCCTAGTCACAAACCTTCCCCAAAGCTTGGCCACTTACTAGGAAATCTATGACACTCACGAAGGTGAAATAAGGTCAAAGGTATAATGTCCAATCAGGTGTTCTATAATCAATATCAATGTCCAATCATCATACCAATGTATCCTCATCGGGGTCTTCATCATTGAAATCTTCTTGAAAAATTTATTCATGAATATGTTCTTCGACCAAGTCTTCATCATCTTCAATAGGATCAAAGAACTTACCATCCTGATCTTGATCTCTAACGCGTATGTAGACTTCCTTGGGCATGGAGACAGGTTCATCGTCATTTGGGAAGTTTTTTTTGGTACACATACTTCTTGGTCACAGCATCGTATAATGAGTCTATTCCAAAATATGCAATGGCCATTTCCTAGGCAGAGCTTAGGGTAAGCCTTTCCTCATAATTTTCGAGGATGGCGTCATACTCTTCCTCTCTCTGTTGACAGAACTTAACTAGAAATTCCTTGTCATGACAAAGTTCTATCAGTTGTTCACAAATTTCATAATCTTCTTTTGTTCTTTCCTTGAGGCACTCAAAACTTTCCTCATTGCTCTTGCCAACTTCTTGTCCTTCAATTGTCGTTTCTGTAGATTTTCTGAAGTCCTATGAGGCTACCAACTAAGGTATGTCTTTGACCTTAGTTTGGCTCTAAGTTTCAACTCTGTAGTTGTCCCTTACTGTTGTTTTAGGACAGCAAACAGTCACCAACTTTCAGTTCAATATTTTGATGGTTAAGTGTCCTTTTGAGGTGCCCTTGCAAGTGTTTTCTTTACTCAATGTTAGCACATGCAATATACATCAAAACAAATAACACTACCTCTAGATCTTTTAACTTTAAAATGTTGATCTACACTTCTAAGCATGCATGAAATTGACACATATGTTTTTGGTCAACATGACCCTGGAAAAACCCCCCCATGGGGAAAACCAGTTTGGAGCAGATATATATAGAAGGCCTCAAAGCAAAAAGTACAACACAGTTAACATATACAAGTGAACCTGGTACAATAGCAACCACTCTCGAATGCCTTGGAGTTCCTTGAAGACCTCCCCACAAGCCTTGTGAAGTAAGGCGCCCCTTGCCTTGGTGTGCCTTTCTTCTTTTTCTTTCCTTTGCCTTTATCCTGATGCCTTTGCTTTGACTTTGCTCTTGCTTGACCTTTGCTCTTGCCTTGCCTTTGTCTTGCCCTTTGTAGTAGCTCCCTCCTCTCAAGAAAACCTCCCACAAGATGATGGTGTGCCCCTCTCCTCAAGTGAGCCCCCTCCTCATGCAAAACTCAATAAGGTGATGGTTTCTCCCTTGCCAAGCGCCCTCAATCTCCCATGAAGTGAGCCTCCTCTCAACAAGATAAAACCCACCAAAGTAAGCGCTCTCCCTTTGCTTGATGCGCCTTCCCTCCAAGAATGCGCCCCTCCTCAAGCAAATGCGCACCTACTCAAGCAATAACTCAATAATGGGAAGTATCCTCCCTTGCCATGTGTCTTCCATCTCCCATGGAATGCGCCTCTCCTCAACAAGAAGGGAAACCTCAACTAGATGCGCCTCTCCTCTCAAGAATGCGCCCTCCTCAAGTGCTTGCGCCCCTCTCTAGTAGCTTGTGCCTTCCATCACAAAATAGCCCATCCTCCATGATAAGTGCTCCATGGTAGACTAGTGCCAAACCCAAGCTCCTTCCAAACCCTCAAGCTTGTGCGCCTTCCTTTCCTCAAGAAATCCCTCCTCTCCTCAAGAAATGCGCCCAAGTGCTCCTTCTCCTCTCCTCTTCTCTTAAGTGAAGAATGAAACTCATAAATGCCCTATTCCCTCCTTTAGCCTCCTTTGGCCAAACCCTAAAAGATCAATGGCCTAGATCCAATCTAGCCAAGTCTAATCAATGTGTGAGATTCAATCCCTAAATCTCACTTAGGAAACCCACTTTCCTTAGTTTGCTTTATGTCTATTAATTCACCCACAAAGTGAATTAATTGTCACTTTAATGACTTAAGTGACATATTTCACTTTTGACTTAAATCTCCTAAGTCAAAGAGAAATTAGAATCATAAAGTAAAGTAACAAGGGTAACAGTCTCCCCCTTTGTGTTTAGAGACTCATAAACACATGGGGACCACTTTCCAAGGTACCCAAATCTCAACAATTTCAACAAACTCTGGGAGAAGCGTTTCTCTCAATCCTTCAATAGGATCAAGGTCAAAACCTTATCTTGAAAAAACGTTCTCCAGGTCCTGAATTGTATCTTCAAGACTTTGTGCTTCTGGTCCCCAACGTTTAAGGAACTCTCTGATGAGGATCATTAAAGAAGAGATACTTCCTGGATTGAAAGGATGCTTGATCCAATCCCTTTGTTCACTTTCCAAGGACAGCAAGAACAACCATAGGCATACATCCTCATGTTGTACACCCTCATTGTAGATGCAACTGGTAAATTCAACAACGTGTGCTATGGCCGACAATGGATTACCATCGAACTTTGGGAAGACATAGAATTGGTTTATCGGGAACTTGTTTGGATATCCGTCAATAGCTTCGACCACCAAGGCCTTGTATGCTTCATGAAAGCACCACAAAGCCATGTTTCCATTACTCAGGGTAATATCTCAATGGAGTCGCCAGATGAGCTCAATGCTCATCAAAGGATGAAAGGGGAAAAAGGGAAAAGTGGGTTCCTGGGTGTTGATATTATGGTACATGTGTTAATGATTGCAGCTATAGGAGACATCCTCCAACCTACAAACCTATGAGATGTGCAATATAGCAGCTATGTGAAGTCTTACTCTCAGCTTACAAACCTGAGAGAAAGCCCCTAATAAAGGGTTCGTGGTTCCAGCCTGGGACAGGGGCTAGGAATGTATATGGCCTCCTCCATGACGTGAGAGAGAAGAACCCCAGATTATTATCCAATGTAAGAGTGATATGTTGAGTTAGAGAAATCCCGAAAAGCGTTGGGCACATCATCATGAGAATAAGAACGAAGATGATGTGATGGCCTCCTCTGAATAGCAACAGAGTTGATGTGAAGACTCCAGAATCCAGATGATCCTCCTGTCGGTAGCAGTGGGAAAGTAGATCTGTAGAGCAGACGTGACTATGGTTGAGCATAAGTGCACGTGTGAGGACCTAGTTCATCTGTGTAATGAAGTGACTCGGGTCTATGACATCCCTATGGATGTAGCCCCTAG
>JZKD02S0814156.1:223569-245900 GCA_000966675.3 Picea glauca | reverse complement strand
CTATCATGATTATTCTATGTACTCATTGTCGCAATCATTGCTAACATCCCCTATGTGCTCCATCCTTCAATATTGTGCACTCTCTTCCTGTCTAATCTATCCTTTGAGTTCAAAACATGAAGGTTGAGGTTGGAAAGTCATGTCGTGCCAAATTGATCACCAATTGTTCGCAATGTGATATGCAACACTTAGATCACACAAAGAGTGCTAATCAACATACACATATATTATTCAATTTGATACAAAGACATAGAACAAGATTACTTAATGATGGGGTAACAATTACTCCTATATTATATTCAATGTACATAGATTACATATTACAACTTGAACCTCTCAACCCTTTTTTCTTTCAGGGGATTGTGTTCACAGTCTACTCAACTCTTTATTTATGATTCAATTGGCTTGAATACGTTTTTTTCTCACTCAATACTTTATGTTAATACAAGCAAACAAAAATTGCTCCTTTTTAAACCTTCAATGGACATCTACATCTTGTAATGCTATGGAAGTCACCCTTCCACTAAAAAGACATAAGCCAAAGATATTTATTCCCCAAAATCACCCAAGACTTACATTAACCCCACTCATATTGTGTAAACACAAGGACACGCAAACAGGATAACCACAAACATGTAGTGTAGTGGGAGCAATAACAATACCTTTCATTCATGTATTATTATAAATATTTCTCAATGCCCCTTGGTATATCAAAAGTGCTCTAATTTTCTCTAGAGAGTTCAAAGTTATAAAGTGGGGTTTTGATTTCGTTACTAACATAACATTCCATTTTTCAGTGACATAATATTCCTTTTAGCTTTTTGGCCGATCGCCTCAGTTGTCAAACATAATAAGTATTGCATGTGATTAGGTAAGGTGCGATACAGATGGCATTTGATCCATGGCAACGGCTACTTTTGAAATATTTTGTACAGATCCTTTGGACTTCTATAAGACAAATAATTGGAGAATAACTTATTTTCCAAAAGCTAGATTGACCTTTACGTTATTTCGAAAAGGCAAATGTTTCTTAATCTCTTCCTAATTTTAACGTTAACTTTACATTCCATATATATTACACGTGTTTTACTTGATTAAACAAGCATTATTATTATATTATAAAACGAAATAAATACTAAGATAAATGTACAAAGCGATTAAAGTATCTGTCCAACATATATTTATGTTAATGTATAAACATAAAGGGTGACGATATATACAATTCAAAGTAAATATGATAATGAAGAGTATTTGTATTATTTTATGTATTGGATTTTACATTGTAGTTGTTGTGGTGTCATCTCGAGATAGTTATCAGGTTGTGTGTAAAGAATTATATTAAATTATTTTATTATTTATGCATATATAAATGGATTAAAGTTGTTTATTATTATTATTATTATTTTTCACTAGTGTGTAAGGTTTAATTTTTATGAGGAGTTTTAATTTTTAATTTTTATGAAGGTCACTTTAAAGTAGTGTTTTAATGTATGGTTACACTCAAAGAGATTATATTACATGATTGTGTTACCCCTTCACATATAAGTGGATCAAAGTTCACCTCTATGTTTTTCAAATTTTAAGTTTATATAGATTGGATCTATTGGTGATAAGTGAGAGTTTTTCACCAATGGACAAGGTTCAATTCTTACAAGGGATTTTCTTGGAGCCATGAGATCATCTTGATATAGTGTTCATATACATGATTTAAAAAGCATAATAAGTTAGCTTGATCAATTTGAACTAGCTATTTCTAAGTGAAATTCATATGAAGCCTTCAGATTTTCAGATGCTAGGTTATCATCTACTATTATAGTAATATCACATTAATAACTAGTGTAAATTCATCTTAATTGACAAATCAAAAAGAAATTGAAATGTAAATCTCTCTATGTTTAAAAGATCCCAAATTAAAATGTATTTACTTCAATTTGTGTATGTAAATTAATACTCAAAACATGTTAAATCAACATTAAGCATGAATGTTACACCATCTTTGCATATATCTCTCATATTGAGTTGTAAAATGCACTTCTTTTATTTGAATACAATAAATTAAAAACAAACCACAATATATGACACTAAAATTATTGATAATATTAAATATTGATAAATTTTTCAAAATCTATCTCATCAAAAAAAATAAACAACCAATATCACAACAATAAAACTATCTTTATCCAACTTAAACACTATTAATATTATACATATCTCAAATAATCATTATTTTAATATATCCCGCAAGTACTATAAAGTGTCAAATAAAATTTTGACATAAATACAACCTCAAACTATTATTCTTAATCATTATTCTTAAACCCTTTAATTCACACTCAACCAGATTTGAATCCAAACTATTTTCATAATAAATCCAAACTATTTTCATAATAACACATTTTCTCAACCACTCAAGTACATTCCAAAAAAGCAATGATTAAATATTATTATAATAACATTTCATGAAAATTTATATAAAACAAAACAAGGGCATGTGACATCCTGTTTCTTTGTCTTTTCGGTGCCTTCTTATCATCAAAGAAAAACAAGATGGGTTGTCATTTGCATTTCATCAATTCTGTCTCATATTTAAATTTACTTTGAGATTTGGTACATTGTGGCCATGTCGTTCAAGTTGGTCACCATACTGATTGTTCTTGATGTTGATCGTGATTTTCTTTGAAATACATTAGATGTAAACAAAATAATAATAAAAAATAAAAACAAATTTAGATAAGAAAATTTGGTTAATTTCAACAATAATTTTACTTAATTTTTCTTTTTATCTGAAACTTTTATATTAGAGATAATAATTTTGATTTTTTTAAGGTGATCAAATTTATCATAATTGGATTGTTAATTNTAAACAAAATAATAATAAAAAATAAAAACAAATTTAGATAAGAAAATTTGGTTAATTTCAACAATAACTTTACTTAATTTTTTTTTTATGTGACACTTTTATATTAGAGATAACAATTTTGATTTTTTTAAGGTGGTCAAATTTATCATAATTGGATTGTTAATTATAAATGATTGTTATCCAAGCTAACTTATCACTGTTATTCAAAAAAATATTTTATTGGTGGTTTGTAAAGAGGTTAGACTTTCACTCTTTATATTTTTTTGTCAACCTATTTCCTTACGTCCAAAAAAAATAAACTCTCAACCAATCACAAACATTTTATAACTTTATCACAATTAGTTTTAATAATATTTAAATAAATATAGTTATATTGAAGATCAAATTTTTTTTTTATTAACATTTATATATTATTATATTATTATTTAAAATAACAAATATTTTTATAAATAAAAAAATTGAAATTTTATATTTATTTAAATAAGAAAAAATTTAAATTTTATATTTAATTAAATTTTAAAAAAATATTAATTAAAATATAATTATTCGTCTTCAATGTGTGAGGTTCTCAAATGATCATAAAATTCTAATTATCTACCATCCAATAACTTAACTAGAACTATTCTTATAAAACAAAAGAGGTGGCATTCACTATTTCGATATATCAAACCATACGTCATTATGTATTTAAGATTTTATGAATTTTATGTTACGTCATTATGTATTAAAGATTTTATGAATTTTATGTAAGTAATAATATATTGTCAACATTATCAAACAAGAGTTTTGAGACACAATAGATTTATGCATTAGTGGAGTTGGATCATGTTGTCAGAGACATCATAAGGCAACAAAATAGGACATTGTAAATTGTGGCTGGTCAAATTGGTTAAAGTGAGGTATTGATATTGTTCCCAAGGTTTAAGTTTCTTTAACAAAATGTGTGTGTTTGTATAAGTATTATTGAAAGCAATTAGGGTTAAGGGAAAGTCATAGGTGACTTTGATGGAATACATATTTTATATGTACAACTCCTTAAACAAAGGAAGCTTGAGAAGTTGAATGTTGCAAGTCAACTTTGCTTCATTGAAAATATTCTTATATTGGGAAGTTGCACACTTTTCATATTGGGATATAAGAAGCATATGTAAAAAAAAAGCATCATCACATAAGAACATTCTGCAGCTTGATTCACAGTGGTGGGTGTAGATTTTAACCTGGTACAATATTTCACTATAAATAGATTTTCAATAAAAGAACAGAAAATATACAATGGAAAATACACACATTACATAGAGATTTTTTCCCTGGAAACCCAAACCGAGAAAACCAACATATTATATATTCATTCATAGTGATACATTGTTTACAATACAATATACATATAGGAGCCAACGACATCAAAACTCTAACCCAATGACCTGTATTAGTCAATAACCCTAATTCATTAACCGAAAATACAAAACCATCGACAAAAACCACGTGTCGAAAAATCGCCCAACAATGGACACAAAAATCGAGACAACATGAAAAACGAGGCAAAAATGCAACACGTTTCCTGAGGAATTTTTTTTTTTTGGGGGTGCTGCCCCCTCAACCCCCTTATGCGTTGAACACAATGTAGCAGACACTAGCTCTAGTCGTGCAAAGAATATAACACATGCCCAACATTCTCCCACTTGTTGTTTTCTTTGCATACAGGGGGTTACATAGTCAACAATCCAGGGAAGCAATGCCCATGGATCCTCTACACCAAGAGAACTTCTCAGTGCTCACATATTTTTGTTAATGAGTCTACAACATTCTTCAAAGTGTCCATGTTCATCAACAACACTTTCTTTCTTCAACCATGTCTCTCACAAAGTGATATTGAATATAAATATGCTTTATCTTTGAATGATAAGCCGGGTTCTTCGCCAGAAAAATTGTACTCTGACTTTCACACTATATCCTTACAGCTTGTTGTGCCAACCCAATACCTGAGCACAATCTTTGTAACCATACTGCTTCCTTACTTGCATGAGTGGTTGCCATGTATTCAACTTCTGTAGTTAAAAGTGCCACTACAACCTATCTTTTTCTCATCCAACTGATTGCTCCTCCAAACAGGTTAAACACATACCCACTTGTAGATCTCCTATGATCTAGATTTCCAGCCCAATTTGCATCTGCAAAGCCATGTATGTCCAACA
Organism: Picea glauca; assembly: GCA_000966675.3. Taxonomy (NCBI): domain Eukaryota; kingdom Viridiplantae; phylum Streptophyta; class Pinopsida; order Pinales; family Pinaceae; genus Picea; species Picea glauca. The sequence goes on along the minus strand of JZKD02S0814156.1, from coordinate 240,848 downwards.
CTCTATCCAATATTGGTCTTCCTTGGTAGCATAATCGATATCTAGCAGTGCCACGCAGATACTTGAAAACCCTTTCTACTATTGTCCAATGCTCCTTCCCTGGTTTTGACATATACCTGCTCAAAACTCCCACTACATGTGCAATGTTTGATCTAGTATAGACCATTGCATACATCAAACTCCCAAATGCACTTGCATATGGAACACGAAACATGTCCTCCTCCTCTACCTGTGTCTTGGGACACTAATTTGCAAATAACTTTACACCAACAAGAATAGGGACTTTGACCGGTTTACATTCCTGCATATTAAACCTATGCAATATTGTCTCGACATATTTTCTCTGATTTAACCATAGTTTCATATTTTTCCGATCTCTTTTAATTTCCATGCCCAAAATGAAATTTGAAGCATTGAGATCCTTCATGTCAAATTTAGAGGACAAATGAGTTTTCACATCCTGGATAATCTTCTTGTTGTTTCCTATCAACAACATGTCATCCACATATAAAACCAAATCAATCAAATGATCACCAATTAATTTAAAATACAGATAGTGATCCTCTTTGCTTTTTTTGAAGCCAAGTCCCAGCATATAAGTATCAATTTTTTTATACAACATCCTTGGTGATTGTTTTAAACCATACAGGGACTTTTTCATCTTGCATACCAAATCCTTCTTTCCCTTCACAACAAATCCTTTTGGTTGTTTCATATAGATTTCTTCTTCCAGATCCCCATGTAGGAATGCTATTTTCACATCCATCTATTCTACTTCAAAGTCAAATGCAACAACAACAAATAACATAAATATTATAGAAGTTAACTTGGAAACAAGAGAAAAAATATCACCAAAATCAATTCCCTCAACTTGGGAATAACCCTTTGCTACTAACCGATCTTTGTATTTCCCCACTTTTCCTTCTGCATTCAGCTTCTTTTTAAATACCCATTTGTTGCCGATGGGATTTCTTCCAATCGACAACTTCGCTAGATCCCAAGACTTGTTCTTATCCAAGGCTTCCATTTCTTCATCCATGGCCTTTTTCCATATCTTTCCATCCTCTGAATCAACTGCCTCCCTGACAGTTCTAGGATCATCATTAGTAATAGACAAAGAAAAAATTGAACGTAAATCAGATGGAGTATACCTTTCTGGAAGCCTTCTTTCTCAAACCGATCTCCTCAATACTGGAGTATGAGGATCTTCTTCTTTAGATTCATGTTCTTTTGTAGAGTCCGATTCATCATCCTTTAAATCAAACTCTATTTTCTCTGGTTCCTCCTTACTTGGTAGGACTTCCCTTTTAACAACATCCTTCATTTCTTTAAATACCACATCCCGGCTATACACAACCTTCTTAGTTTCTGGGTTCCAAAGATTATAACCTTTGAGACCATCTTTATACCCAATAAAGATACACTTTTCATCCTTCTTATCTAGCTTACTCTTGCTTTCCTTTAGAACATGAACATAGGCCTCACAACCAAATACCTTGAGATGTGTGAGAAAAGGTTTCTTACCAGTCCATACCTCTTGTGGAGTCTTGTCATCCATCGTTGATGAGGGTGATCTGTTGACCAGGCAACATGTAGTACCCATTGCCTTTGCCCATAATTCTTTCCCTAACCCGACACCACTAAGCATGCACCTTGATTTTTCCATCAATGTCATGGTCATCCTTTCTGCAACTCCATTCTGTTGAGATTTATATGGATTTTTCTTATGCCTTGTTATACCGCACTTCTTACAAAATTCTCCAAATTCATTCCCGTAGAACTCTCTTCCATTATCTGTCCTCAACACCTTAATTATTTTCTCAGTTTGATTCTCAACAAGAGCCTTAAACTCTTTAAACCTGTCAAAGACTTCGGATTTCTTCTTGAGGAAATATATCCAAGTATTCCTCGAGAAGTCATCTATAAATGAGACATAATACACAGATTTTCCCAATGATGGAACTGACACAGGTCCAAACACATCATTGTGAACTCACTGTAAAATTCCTTCTACCCTCGTTGCACCAGAGGGGAATCTTACTTGATTTTGCTTCCCGTATACACAATGCTCACAGAAATCAAAATCCAGAGAGTAGTTAGACATACCTTCAACCATACCTTTACTGTGTAGTATTTGAAGACCCTTCTCTCTGATATGCCCCAATCTTTGATGCCACAACATAACCTTTTCTCCAGAGACTGTAGGAGTTCGTTCTTCTTCAACTCCAATATCAGGAACAGTGGAACTATTACACCCATCACTAATAGTGCTTCCTTTCAGCTTATACAGAGTTCCAAATCAAACTCCCTTCAACAACACCATTGCTCCTTGAACCATCCTGCAGGTTTCCTTTTCAAATTTCAGGCCAAACCTGGGATGTGCAGAACACCATGAAATGTTCTAATCCTTCCATATATGAGCCTCAAATTGACTTTTCCCCATCCTATGATTTTGGTTGTCGAGTCATCACCTAGGAAAACATTACATCCATAATACCTTTCATATTCACATAACCACTCCCTGTGGGGAGTCATATGAAAGGATGCACCTGATTCAACCAACCATGCCTCATGATCTGCATGTGTGCTTGAAGAAGCCAAGTACACATCTCCTCCTTCTTCCTTGGAGGCATTTTCTTCTGTAGAAGGAGCTTCTTCAGATCCCTTCTTTTTCTCAATTTTGGATCTACACTGCTTCTTGTAGTGCCCTTCTTTTCCACATCTCCAACACACCTTTACAAACTTTCCAGAAGATTTAGATCTACCCTTAGATTTAGATCTCCCACTTGAGGACTTAGATCTATTTCTTTCTTGGGAGCATCCTCTTGCAAATAATGCATCTGTGTTATGTCCTTCCATGTTCTTCCGTCTCATCTCCTCCGACAACAAGGATGAGATAACTTCATCAAAGTTCAATGCAGTTGTATTACTACCTATGGCCACAACCAAATTATCCCACGAGTCTAGTAAAGAACACAGTAATTTGATACACTTATCTTCGTCTAAAATTTTAATTTCAATAGATACCAACTGACTTTCCAAAGTATTGAAGGCGTTCAAATGCTCTTCCACCGAGTCTCCATCTCTCATCCTCAGGTTATATATCTTCTTGCTCAGGAAAAGTTTATTTACTAGGGACTTAGACTGATACAACTTCCCCAACTTATCCCATAAATCTTTGGTTGTAGCTTCCTCTGACACATTCAGTAATATTGAATCTGAGAGACACAGTGGGATTATTCTCTTCGCCTTTTGATCCAACTTTTTCTAGTAATTTGATGAAGTTCCTATAGGTGAAGTACCTGGATCCATCGTGATCTACTGATCTCTGTCCACCAACAAATCTTCCATTTTGAGCTTCCACAACTCAAAACTTTTCCCATTAAACCTCTCGATCTCCATTTTCGAACTTATCACCATTTCTTTTCACCTGGAAAGTCAATACCATAGATCTCCCATTGTAACAAGGCTTATCACAGTCTTGAGCCAAAACCTTGACCACAAAGATGTCCCCTAAAGCCAACAAAGCTCTGATACCAAATGTAGATTTTAACCTTGTACAATATTTTAATGCAAATATATTTTCAATAAAAGAAAAAAAAAGATACAATGGAAAATACACACATTACATAGAGATTTTTCCCCTAGAAACCCAAACCGGGAAAACCAACATATTCTATATTCATTCATAGTGATACATTGTTTACAACACAATATACATATAGGAGCTAGTGCTATCCAAAATCCTAACCCAATGACCTAGATTAGTCAACAACCCTAATTCCTTAATCGGAAATAGAAAACCATCGGTAAAAACCATGTGCCGAAAAACCACCCAACAATGGACATAGAAATCGAGGCGACATGAAAAACGAGGCAAAAATGCGACATGAAAAATTGAGGCAACACGTTTCACCTTTGCACATTTTACCAAATGGAGGGTAAAAAATAATTACAAACTTTTGTGAAAATAAAAAGGAGCCCATACAATAAATGTTGCCTGGAGAGGTTTTGATGAGGACGCACCCAGTCACTCACAAAACAAGTTCAAACTCTAATATAAAAATATCTAAAAAAATATATGAAAATATTTTGGTACTTTTACATCCAATGTAGATTTAGCCCTCATAAAAAATAGGAAATAAAAAACCTGACCATTTAAGATTTCGCTATTTGTAGCTTCTTCAAAATTCCTCTTCTAGGTTTGTGGATTCTTCCTCTAAGAATGTGCAGGCCACACAATCTCCACTGCAACTATTCACATCATTTCAACTCCATTGAAAAACTATGGATCTCAAGATTATCAGGCCCTGGAGACCAAAGGTGCTCAATTATCATACATTGTTCTCACAATCCCATAGCCACCAAGATAACAAATGTTCTCTAATACTTCTATTAAGAATATAGCCAAGAAAGTAAATGACTAACAAGTTTAAGAAGGAAAAGAAGACGGGCGGAAAAGGCACGAAGACAATTCAATTAATATGTACATCAATAATATCTATCTATCTATCTATATATATATATATATATAGTACACATTGCACAACTGTCCTCTAACAATATGACCGTTAGGGTAAGATAACAAACTGAGATTAGAGTTTTCAACATTGTGGATGATAAACAAAGGAGAGTGAAACTTCGTGCCCTAGTAAACCAAATGGATCACACTTCTTTTGTGAAGAATAATAATCATAGCTATGAATCCAAGAGGATGTTCCCTAATGAGACTAGGACCAATCACTAATAGCATAAAGCCCAAAAAAGAGGGTAAGCGAGCATTACAATTCCAACAAGAAGTGAAAAACCAAAACAATCACCAATAGAACAATGGGCGAAAATCTTTATGCTTCAAATGATTGCACTACATCTTTTAAGATGAGAAAAATAATTGATAGGAGGATGGACCAACTTACCCATTAAACAGAAGAAAGGAGACTAGGATATCCAACCAAAACAAGAAACTGGAGTCCACCCATTCAACGAAAATGCCAACACACTTGCAATTCTTCCCCAAATAACCCTCCATCCTTGCCATTATCCCACAATGTTTCCAAGGAAAACATCCCACGGGTTCAAATGCATGCGAGATTGAACGCAAGTACATGTAAGCTAAGGGAGGTAGTCCCTTTACCATATTTACACAAATGTTTGATGGGCTTGCATTGTGCTTTTCCATTTGGCTTGTTAGTCATGTCTTGCATTAAAAACTAAGGGATGGGTTGATGGCTAAGGTGGTCAATGATGACAATATCCCCCATTTTCATAAATGTAGCTTGGTTGGCACATATGTCCGATTGGACATTATGTTCCCTGAAAACATGATCAAACTTAATTCCTAATTGTTTTTTCCAACTTGAGTGATCCTTTCTAGAATTGAAGCTATATGTAAGTCTCCTTGGTGTTTAATACAAAATGCCTAATAATTTTTTTGGAATCACCTATCACATTTAGACTTTGAATGCCCATGCTTGAAGTGAGATTTAAGCCTTGTAACAAAGCATATGCTTTGACTTGGTTGTTTGTTGATGTACCCAGGCCCATGCATATTTAATTTTCCGGTTTCCTCCAGGGCTAAGAATAACACCTCCCCCTTGTTACACCTTCCACCCCATCATTTTTAGAAGGGAATATTACTCTAAATTTCAAGTTCACTTTAATTTTGAAGTGATTTTGTAAAAAATACATGTTATTTTTATATTTCTTTAAAATTAAAGTATAGAAGAATACAAATTGTTTTGCAAATGATTAATATAATTATGTATATTAAAAATAATTCCACATTAAAAAAAGTGTTATTTTGAAAAGACCATAAAATTTTGTGAAATAAAAAAAAATATATATGTAAAAAGTAAAGTTTTCCTAATTTAAAAAATTTCAATTTTAAATATGATATGGTGATAATAGAAAATTCATTTAATTTGATAAAACAAGAGTCCCTAAATACTATCCATAACTTAAAATATATGAAAAATCAATACATTCAACTTCACTCGATGTTTTTTTCTATTTTTTTTTTCTTTTCAAATAATATTAATTCCAAAAAATATTTTTTTTTATTGAAAAATCAATGCATTCAACTTTATTCAATCTTTTTTTCTATTTTTTTTAAATAAACTTAAAATATATGAAAAATCAATACATTCAACTTCACTCGATGTTTTTTTCTATTTTTTTTTTCTTTTCAAATAATATTAATTCCAAAAAATATTTTTTTATTGAAAAATCAATGCATTCAACTTTATTCAATCTTTTTTTCTATTTTTTTAAAATAATATTAATTTCAAAAAATATTTTTTATGCTTTTTAATTTTATTTTTATTGATTTTTCATGTTCAAAGTTTTTTTTTTTTTTATTTTACTAATATTTTTAAATATTTTTTAAAAGATTTATTATTATTATTATATAGTTTAGTAAACTAAAACAAATTGTTAAGTATTTTGAATTTCATGTAAAAAGTCTTGAAATTGATTCCGAAGGCTAATTACCTGATCCTTTTTCCAACAAAACAAAGCTGGACAAATTGGGTCCTCTTGCCGGATCTCAATGGCTCCATACTGAAAAAGTAAAGGGTTGTTGGAATGATGGGGTATAAAGGGGGATGGTTGTTTTTTGGGCGAGCGAAAATTTGTCAAGATTCCTTTAACCTAATGCTAATAAGGACAAAGCTATCGAAATAGATTTAAAAAAATTTCAACGCAATATATATTTCAATATTGTTTCAATGACTTTTTTTTATAAACAATATTTTATTTTCATTTTTATAAACAATATTTTATTTTATTTTATTTTCAACATAATATATATTTCAATATTGTTTTAATGAGTTTTTTAATAAACAATATTTTATATAATTGTAAACAATATTTTATATAGTTGTTTGTAATATTGTTACAATGTTTTTGGAAAAAAATCACATTCTTCTATATTATTGTGGCAAGAGAAGTCTAAATACATGAATTTTCAATTTATATAAATAAATAAATAATGATTAAATTATATTTTTAGTTTTTTGAAAAAAAAAAATTAAGGACATGTAAAAATTGTTAGTTAAAATAGGGTTAAGAAAAATTTCTTACCCTTCCTTATAGTAAAAAATATATAAAGTTCAATTTTTTTTAAGATCGAAAATATTTGATTTTTTTTTCAAAATTAATATATGCAAATTTAAAAAATAGTCATTTTAATATTTTTTCTTTGAAATTATATATTTTGGGAAAATCTACTACACACTTCTCCTCCTTTTGAGGATATAATTTAAGGTAAATAACTTATTCTTTAAGAGACCAATATAACAATATACTGATTAAGAGCTCAAATATATCATTAGTGAGAATTGATCCTGATGAAAAAGATAACATTTCTCATCTCAACTATCTAAACTAAACTCAATTGACATGTCATTTTAACATATAACCATGAATAAGTCATTTAACTTTTTAACTTTCCTTTTTTTTGAGTTTTGTTGTTCTCGACTGCATTTTTCTCCCTTGGAGGAGTGATATATCCAACTGGTGTTGGGGGTCTGAATGTCTTGATTAATATGGGAAGGGTGTCCACTTCTGATAAGCATATCTACAAATGATAGGAGGAGTTGATTTGTATTAGAACAATTTATATCAATGTATATAAAGTGCAATTGTTCATGGAAAAAAAAAGTCATTTAACAAAAACTATTAATAAGAAAATATTTTAAAATATCAGTGTGAAATTAAAAATATGTTTTAAACCAACTCATTATTATAAAATCATTAATTTTAACCATTTTAAAAAGAAATTTTGAAAAATCTAAAACAAATATTTTACAAATTAATCTCAATATCCATAATTGTGTTCACTTTAGAAAGTTGTTTTTTCTAAAGTTACCTTCAAATATTTTTCCTTATAGATTCCCATGTCTAACATCTCACCTTAAAGTTATGAGAAATCGGGGCAGGGAAGTAACTTATAAATTCCCTTAGTAACCTATTATATAAATTAAGTATATTCAAAATAAAAAATTATGTCCTTGCATATGCCATTGTTAAGCCTATTGTAACACCTTGTTTTCCCCCAAGGCTATAATTATGCACAAACTTCGTATATTAATGTGATGAGGCATGTAATTATGTTTTGATCTAATATAAACACCAAACCGTTGACTGAGAGGGAATAACCTTGACAATACTGGCCATGATACACCAGAGGAAATTGATGAGGCTAAGGGACTGATTGAACAATTGAGTGAAGTGGAGCTGAGATGTACCAATGAAGAAAATAGGAAGCTTGTATAGCAGGCTAATTTATGCTTACAAACATAAATCTACACCTACCAACATATCAGACATATATGAAAACCACGTGACCATTAAAAGAAGTCACATATGTGGTTGGGGCAGTTAATGATTGTGGTAAATCTACACCTACCAGCATATCAGACATATATGAAAACCACGTGACCATTAAAAGAAGTCGCATATGTGGTTGGGGCAGTTAATGATTGTGGAAGTTGACCCATGCAGAGAGAAAGGTTGATTGGACAACTGACAGGGGGATATCACAAAACTGCCCCTTCAGAATGGAAAGGGAAGACTGCAGGTTACATCTGTAGAAAGTCACAAAGATCTCGAGGAGATAGAGAAGAAGACTGGAGGAGGAAAAAAAGAACACGAGAGAGAGACACACACACAACAGAGAAGAGGTGCAAAAGATAGAAAGACGAGTAAGGGAGAACATATCTCAGAGGTTCGGAGGTGTTGATTGAGAAAAAGAAGGAAAACGAAGAGCTTTCTGGAAGAAAATAAGAAGCTTGTCTGAGTTGTGGATGGTCACCTTGAACAAAGAAGACTCAGATCCCAAACTGGAGCATTATTGGGTTACATCTTGGTGCTTATTGGACAAAAACCGACATTGTTAAGGGGAGGTTGTTGAGGGACTATTGAGCAGAGAAGGGACTCTCTTGTGTAGAGGAAATCCAGTTGAGAAACCACCTGATAAACCTGTGGAGACCCAAAGCTCAGTGGGAGGTGGAAACTTCTGTTGTGTCAAAGGAGGAAGGAGAGTAACCATCCTGGATCATCACACACTCAGAACCCTACTAAGTTAGTTTCCTTGGTGATATCATGGATTCACACGAAGCTGGTGTACTATTGTAGGAATTTACTCTACAACAAGGCCTAAGGTTGGGAGGAGAGGCATCCTCTCTCAGTTGGTCGGAATTGGAAAATTCCTTACCAGATAAGTGTTTATCATTACTGAAGTTGTTTATGAATGATATATCAGTATGCATATGTAAATTTCTGAAATAAATAAGAAAATCGGTCATTTATAATTCCATAGTTTGAATGCACGAAAGTCAGGACATGTTATAGTGTTTGTTACTGAGATGACAATCATGAAAATGAATAAGTATAGATTGTGCGTACTTGAGCATTTCGTATTCTTGTATGGAAATCCTGCAAATCATGTAAGAATTTCCCTTTAAATTTTAATAAATTGTAATGGCCTTAGAATGGTTTCGAACCCTTGGAAATTAGGACGAAATTCCTGAAGATCTCAAGAAATGGCTAAGTCCCTAAAGCGGTGGTTATATGACTGTGAAAACTTGTATTAAACCAAGAAAGATCACAACCATTGACCAGGTTAGATTATAGAGGAGAGATATGAACCATTAATCATGGTGGACTATATAGAGTGGAACTTTCAAAGGGAACCCTTGAGCATCTTAGAAAAAGATTTGAATGAGAGACTCTGAAGTTAAGTATGAATCATAGATCTAGAAGTGGGTAAGTTTATCCTCAACTGTTGAACATCGGGGGGGGAGAAGGTCCCACTTAATAGGTATGGTGGAAGAGTGAAATGGATTTGATCGGAAGCATCAGTATGAAGACACATGTCAATAGTCGATTTGTTGACAGGAGGAATTCAGGTCTAGCTGGATGGGATTTGATCTTTTTCAGAGTTGAATATGGAGAGTTCGGAGTAATCCTATAAATGGTTCAGAGTATGACTCCGATGGAAGTAATATCTGGATAGTTGATCGACATTGGAGCGAAGATCTTATTATAGTTGTCGATTTGTCACAGAGGCCTAACAATATTCTTGGTGAGTGGCAATGAAGGGAATGACGTCATCCCAACCAACGTGCTTGGGACATGTATCAACATCTGTAAGACCGAAACAAGTACCCTGTGATGATGTATAGACTCACCCTAGCCCACATGTCACGATGCGAGTGGTGCCACATGTCAAGTACAAATTGTGCCACATGTCATGAAGTTTTGTCTCTTTCGAGGCAGAGTTTCTTGGGAACATGTATGCCACGTGTCATACTCAGTGTTAGATACATGTGGAAATAAATGCCTAGGTGGTGGGTGCATAGGGGTCTTGGATATCAGGTGGTGATAGTGCCACGTGAGATGAAGTTGACTTCTTCAGAGTTGACCCTTGACAATTCAGAGTACAACACCGAAAGGTTCAGAGTGTCACTCTGAAGGGTTCGGGTAAGACTCCAAAGAGATTATATGGGTCGTCGATTGGAGAAAGGAGAGACTTAATCTCAGTTGTAAGTTTCCGCAGGTCCACTTGATTCCATGGTACGATATAGAGAAGGTGAGAGTTAACCCTCATGCTAATAGAGACTCTGAATTAAATAGAGTCGTGGATTACTCATCTCTAAGAACTATTAGATTACTAGAGTGAGAAGATGATTCAGAGGGCTCGATGGAATAGGTGGAATGCGCCATGACAATGTCGCATCGAATCACGTGAGAGACAAGGAGCCAAGTGAATTTCCACATGGAAATGAGGTGGACCTTGGCCAATTAAAACCCAAGAACTTTAGAAGGCCAATAAAATTACAGTCATTGGAAAGCTCTTAGCGAGTGTTGGATCAAATATTGGAAATTTCTCAACTCAGTGTCTTTCTCCAAAATTTATGTTAGTTATTGTTAGCGATAAAAAATAACTTGCTAATGATTTCCAAATCACATGATAAGAAGAGCATTAAGAATAAGAATCATTTTCATTTTCTTCAGATTTAAAGGCTTAGAAACAAGCTCTTAAAGATGGTATTTCAATGTATAAATCAATTTTCTTCTTAAATTAAACCTAAGTTTATCTTATGGTTTTCGGTGGCTAAGTGGAAAATTTGACAGTGTAGTGAGCCGCCAAAAGCTATGAATTTCGGCAGCTAAATGGAAAAACGCAAGACCAATGAGATGTCGAATGTGCTGAAGAGTCTAGAATTTAATTCTTTCTGCCTAGATCACATTTTTCGAGTTCCAGAACATGTGGGAATGGTATCCAATCAAAGATAATAGTTATCAGAAGCTAGATCATCCTCCTCATTAGCTACCGAAAGTGTAGATGTGTGAAAACGAACATCTTCCCAGCCACGCATCAAGCCACATGGAGGAAGAGCTCACGAGGAAGCATGAAAAGAATGCAATAAATGACAATAAAATCGCTATAATAGGGTTTTACATAAATGCCATGTCACCATTTCGGGGTTTCGGCAGTCGGGGGTTTGGCCGACATAGAGATTTTGACCATTGCTCCATTTCCCCGAAAGCCGAAACCCGAAATCAAGGTTTTAGGACTTTCAGTGGCTTACAACGCTCTGAAATTGCACTGTTATCTGCAGAAATCCATGACTTTTGGAAGCTAAGGTACCCTTGTTTTCGGCCTGTTAGCTGTCGAAATCGCAGATTTTTCATATGCAAAAAATTTCCTTGGGAAAAAACCATTTTTCTCAGCCTTGGAGAGGCCATTTTCTGCGTTTGAATAGTCAATCGACATCTACATATCCTAATATTTCTAGTGGTGTCTTCAGAATTCCATTTGGAGCTTGGGAAGGCAGTCAAAAGTCCTTTGCAATATGAGGTTCGTTTTCAGAAATGTGGCGTTTTTTACTCTGTTGAGTCATCATTTTCAAATAATGATTCTGAACGAATGGAGTATCATTTTGAGAAACGGTCGGAGGTTTTTGTGACTAACACATCAGAGATCAATAGCCTCTCTCAGGTTTCCTATAGTCTCAGGTTTCCTACAGGTGTCACATATTTGGAGAATCAAATCCATCTCCGAGCCCTAATTTTTAGATCTCATATTTTCTTTTCTTGACACATGTTTGTAAAACGCAGATATGGGGCAAATGAAAACGTATCTCAGGGAGATGAGAGAGGTTTTTGCTCAGAACAAACAAATGAACAAAATCCTCTTTCAGTTTATACACAGTTGTCACGATTCGAGAGATACATAACCATAACCACAACCCCAATTTTAAGCAGTTTCGCCCATTTTCTATGGCAGGAAGTTTCTGAAGTTGATGGTAACTGTTGTTATCTTTTGGGAGGAAATTTGACCTCCTAGGAAGGATTTCGACCTCAATACATACATGAGATACCTGTTCATTTCTAGAGGGATTTTTTTGTAATTCAAATAGTTTTTCAGTTATTCGAAAGGGGGCAGAAGATTTATATTATTGTATCTTCTTGAAGAAGAAAAAGTGGGGGGACAGCCCGAGAGCCTTTTGAAGGCTGGGTTTGTAATGCATTCCTTTTCAACAAATACAGAACAGAATGCCAAGAGATTCTACACCTTGTCACTGTCTAATTCTGTCTTCTTCATGTGTTATTGTTTTTGAAGTTTTAATTACTTCTCTTTCTTCCTTCCATTCATTAATTCAGCTTGTAATGGTTACAATTCAGTGATACTTCTGCTGTAGCTAATTTAAAGCATTCCTTAAAGTGCAATTTTTTCTTTTGTTTTGTTGTGAGTAGAACAAGACTTGCATCTTAATTGTTTTTCCTTATTTACAAGTTTTATTTGTTCATATCTTTTCCTCTCTCTTGCTATGAGTGAGACAAGACCTGTGTTAAGATATTTGAACTTTGGTGTTATTTCTTCTATTGAAAGGAAGACCAGATTTATCAGAATTAGATACATGGATTTTTCTTTCAGTTTTTTTCATCTCCTATCCTCTATCCATCTTATTTATTAAATCAATTAGACAAATGAGGTCATGCCTCTTTGTTTCTGATCTGTAAATGAGTGAAGGGCATGTTTCAGACCTATTTCTCGAAGCCTCCTATGACTGATCAATCAACAAAATTTATTTCGTTTAAAATGTGCTAAGGCTTGGCTCTATTACAACCTAGAGTTAACTCTTGTGACAACATTTTCTGGCGCCGTTGCTGGGGACGGAGGAATGAGGCTATATTCCCTGGGATACAACAAAAAGTTTAGATATATTCCTTGATGGTCAACAAGGGATAGGCATTCAATTGGCTGTGATCATTCACTTGGTGACTCCTTGGTTCAAAGACTCTACATGATTCACTGGCGACTCCAATGGTCTCAAAATGTCAAATTCGTTTGCTACTTGGATTGATGCAAGGTTTGATCCTCTGGACTTTACAAATGTTTATGGTTTTCCAAACACTATTCCAGACATTAAAATTTGGGAGTATGTCCTTCCTAAATTTGGAAGATATGTGGACAACAATCCTGCTCAACACTTGTTTGAATTCCACAAGCTCATGGATAAATTAAATGTACATCATGAAGATGTCTTCATGAAGCTATTTATGTTTTCATTGAAAAGAGATGCTAGACTCTGGTATAAATCCTTATCCCATTCTAGTATTCCTTCATTGAAATATTTTCACATACTTTTTCATCAATATTTTAAAAGAATCTATTCAACTGAAATACTTTTTGAAGATTGTCGTAATATAGAATTCATATGACAAAAATATCAAACAAATCCTCTTGAAGAGGAGGAAGGAATATCATAAATTTCTCAAATTGATGAAGATGATCAGTATGAGGAAGAGTTGGCTGATAAAGAAGTAGGATATGATAGCTCTTGTGATCATATTCAAGAAGAAGATATTCAACATCATGGTCAACCCGCAGAAGAGAAAGGGAATAATTGTTGTTTTATCCATAAAATACAGAGACCACCTTCTGCTTTGAATGAAGAAGAAATAGATTTGCTCCTGCATAGTCATGTTACAGCCCCTGCTTACACAGATTTGCAGTGTTCACATAGTCCCAGATATGAGATTCAAACTTCTTCCATTTCTGAAAATGTAAATTTGAGTTTAAATAATGACAGTCATGTGTTTGATGACACTTTATAGGAAATTAATGAACCCATTTATGATGATGATTTCCAGCCAAAAAATCATCTTGTAAGCCTTGTTTTGTTTCATAGGGTTGCCACATTAAATAGTCTTGAAGGAAGTTTGTTGTTCAAGGATGCTTTAGACTGTGATTTGGAGGAGTATGAATCTAAGATAGACATCATGCCAGAGAAAGAACCAGAATTTCCCATGCTTGAGTAATCCACAGACGATATTCCGAGCATTTGTCTGACTGATGACACTCCTAAGTTATCTGCTGAACCTAAATATGATGAGTATAGTGATGATTATTACATTGTTTTTGTAGAACAACTTGCTGCAGTTCTTTCATGGAGGGATGATGGTTTTCAAACAAGATTGTGCCATGATTTTGGAGATGCCATTGCAGATTATCTTGAAGGGTGCTCAGATATTCTCTTTGAGAATGATCCTGAGCATTGTAAGTTAGAACATAGAGTAGTCCTAGATGTTTTAAAACCCCAGAACCATATATTTTTCCAAGATCATTTTGCTGACCTTTTAGATTCATTTAATGGAGGAGTATGCTATATCATGGATATTTTGTCATAGGAATCGAGGAAAAGTTTGAAAATTCATGATCAACAACATTTTATATGAGAGTTGTTAGTTTCCTTTTTTAGCCTGCTCAGAGGAAGCATGAGTAGATTTCAAATAAGTAGACAGTTTTTGGATTGGCTTCACTGGAATTTTTGTATCATTTGATTCAGTGGGAAATTTTCAGTAGTTAGAGTAGGTGATGTATATAAATAATATTGAATTTGAGCATTAGAGTACAACAGTGGTTTTAAATACGTTTCCAATTCATTTTGGCATCCTGTATGGTTTTGATTTAAGCCATTATGACTCCATATCCCAATGAATGCATAAGCAATTTTTTTTTTTTTTTTGTTTCGGGAAGGTGCAAGCAAAGTGACAGGGTTCAAAGTTTGATAAGGATGATTTTAGGTCGCCCAATGGATGAAGACACATGGTCTACTATTCTTGGCGCTTTGCAGGAAAGCACCATCCCTAGATGGAACCTATGTTGGAACAAATATTGGAAATTTCTCAACTCAACGTCTTTCTCCAAAATTTATGTTAGTTATTGTTAGCGATAAAAAATAACTTGCTAATGATTTCCAAATCACATGATAAGACGAGCATTAAGAAGAATAATCATTTTTTTTTTCTTCAGATTTAAAGGCTTAGAGACAAGCTCTTAAAGATGGTATTTCAATGTATAAATCGATTTTCTTCTTAAATTAAACCTAAGTTTATTTTATGGTTTTTGGCGGCTATGTGGAAAATTTGACAGTGTAGTGAGCTGTCGAAAGCTCTGACTTTCGGCAGCTAAATGGAAAAACGCAAGACCAATGAGCTGCCGAATGTGATGAAGAGTCCAAAATTTAATTCTTTCTGCCCAGATCGTGTTTTTCGAGTTCCAAAACATGTGGGAATGGTATCCAATCAAAGATAATAGTTATCAAAAGCTAGATCATCCTCCTCATTAGCTGTCGAAAGTGTAGATGTGTGAAAACAACCATCTTCCCAGTCATGCATGAAGCCACATGGAGAAAGAGATCACGAGGAAGCATGAAAAGAATGTAATAAACGACAATAAAATCATTGTAATAGGGTTTTACATAAATGCCACATCACCATTTCGGGGTTTCGACAGTCGGGGGTTTGGCCAACATAGAGATTTTGACCATTGCTCCGTTTCCCTGAAACTCGAAAGCCGAAATCGAGGCTTCAGGAATTTCGGTGGCTTATGGTGCTCTGAAATCGCAGTGTTAGCTTCCGAAACCGAGGACTTTCGGTAGCTAAGATACCCTTGTTTTCGGCCTGTTAGCTGCTGAAATTGCAGGTTTTTCATATGCAAAAAAATTCCTTGGGAAAAAACCATTTTTATTAGCCTTGGAGAGGCCATTGTCTGCGTTCGAATAGTCGATCAACATCTACAGATCCTAATATTTCCAGTGGTGTATTCATAATTGCATTTGGAGCTTGGGAAGGTAGTCAAAAGTCCCCCGCAATATGAGGTTCATTTTCAGAAATGTGGCGTTTTTTACTGTGTTGAGTCATCATTTTCAAATAATGATTTTGAATGATTGGAGTATCATTTTGAGAAACGATCAGAGGTTTTTGTGCCTAACACATCATATATCAATATCCTCTCTTAGTTTTCATACAAGTGTCACATATTGTGAGAATCGAATCCATCTCCGAGTCGTAATTTTCTGATCTCATATTTTCTTGTTTTGACACATGTTTGTAAAACACAGATATGGGGCAAATGAAAATGTATCTCAGGGAACTGAGAGAGATTTTTTATTAGAATAAACAGATGCACAAAATCCTCTTTCAGTTTATACATAATTGTCATGATTCGAGAGATACAGAACCATAATCGCAACCTCATTTTTTAGCAGTTTGGCCCATTTTCTATGACAGGAAGTTTCCGAAGTTGATGGTAACTGTTGTTATCTTTTGGGAGGAAATTCGACCTCCTAGGGAGGATTCTGACTTCAATACCTACATGAGTTACCTGCTCATTTCTAGAGGGATTTATTTGTAATTCAAATCATTTTTCAGTTATTCGAAAGGGGGAAAAAGACTTATATTATTGTATCTTCTTGAATAAGAAAAAGTGGGGGGACTGTTACACGTCAAAATTGATAAGTATCGCATTGTCCCTGTCAATTATCGTAAGTGTCGCATCTTCCCTACAACTTTCGCAAGTGTCGCAAGTTGACCACTAGTGTCGTAAATGATGTTCGGACACAATGTCGTGATAACAACACTAAGGAAGCACTTATGAAACCTCATATGACTGATTTGAAGAGAAAGAACTGATCCACTGGAATCAAATAACTCTTGACACCTGAAAGAGGTCCTGAAACAGTGGTTTGGAAGGGGAACGCTCCTCTAATACAGCTGGAGAAGCGCTGACGCTCCTCTACCATGATTCAGAAGCATTATAACGCTCTTCAGCCCTTCTGGAGGAGCGCTGCTCACCTTAAGAGTGCTGGAACTTTCCCAAGGCACACCAGGAGTGCTATAACGCTCTGATACCCCTTTTGGGGGAGCGCTCCCTATTCTGGGTCAATTGTTAGCCCGTTGAGTCGAATGAGGAGGAGATCATTCGA
>JZKD02S0814156.1:203172-220013 GCA_000966675.3 Picea glauca | reverse complement strand
AGTGATTAGTGAAGCTGCTGCCATCCAGGTTGTGGATCTTTCAGGCAAGGGTTGGATGAAGAGGACTTGACGAAGCTGTCGCATTCACATCTACGATTGTAAGTACTGCTGTCGTCATTCTCATTAATATGACACGCTTGGCCTGTTTCTTTCTAGTTTGTGTCTGATATCACATGAAGTTATCATTTATTGATAGATCTGTTTTCAAGCTAATGTCAATAGAGTAGGAAGTGGTCGTATCTTGTTTTGTCCACAGACCTCAGTGAGGAGCAAAAGGATTGAAGCGCAACTCGGAGCGTGCAGGGACAAACGTCGATTAAAAGGTACTTATGTTATTCTCCCTTCTCATGCATTAGGCTTAGATAGATTTGAAAGGAATTCAGTGTCCACATTAAGCATTTTTCTATCTAGGGTTAAGGTCAAGCTCTAGAGGTCGATCTACTTGTCTGCAGGCAGATTTTCCTACAACAGGGACAACCCGAGAGCCTTTTGGAGGCTGGGTTTGTAATGCATTCCTTTTCAGCAAATATAGAACAAAATGCCAAGAGATTCTACACCTCGTCACTGTCTAATTATGTCTTCTTGCTGTGTTATTGTTTCTAAAGTTTTCATTACTTCTCTTTCTTCCTTCCATTCATTAATTCAGCATGTAATGGTTACAATTTAGTGATACTTCTGCTGTAGCTAATTTAAAGCATTCCTTAAAGTGCAATTTTTCCTCTGTTTTGCTATGAGTAGAACAAGACCTGCATCTTAATTGTTTTGCCTTATTTACAAGTTTTATTTGTTCATAGCTTTTCCTCTCTCTTGCTATGAGTGAGACAAGACCCGTGTTAAGATATTTGAAGTTTGGTGTTATTTCTTCTATTGAAAGGAAGACCAGATTTATCAGAATTAGATACATGGATTTTTCTTTCAGTTTTGTTCATCTCCTATCCTCTATCCATCTTATTTATTAAATCAATTAGACAAACGAGGTCATGCCTCTTTGTTTCCGATCTATAAATGAGTGAAGGGCATGTTTCAGACCTATTTCTTGAAGCCTCCTATGACTGATCAATCGACAAAATTTATTTCGTTTAAAATGTGCTAAGGCTTGGCTCTATTACAGCCTAGAGTTAACTCTTGTGACAACATTTTCTGGCGCCATTGCCAGGGATGGAGGAACAAAGCTATATTCCCTGGGATACAACAAAAAGTTTAGATCTATTCCTTGATGGTCAACAAGGGATAGGCATTCAATTGGTTGTGATCATTCACTTGGCAACTCCTTGGTTCGAAGACTCTACATGATTCACTGGAAACTCCAATGGTCTCAAAATGTCAAATTCGTTCGCTTCTCAGATTGCTGCAAGGTTTGCTCCTCTGGACTTTACAAAGGTTTATGGTTTTCCAAACATTGTTCCAGACATTAAAATTTGGGAATATGTCCTTCCTAAATTTGGAGGATATGTGGACACCAATCCTTCTCAACACTTGTTTGAATTCCACAAGCTCATGGATATATTAAATGTACATCATGAAGATGCCGTCATGAAGTTGTTTATGTTTTCAATGGAAAGAGATGCTAGACTCTGGTATAAATCCTTACCCCATTCCAGTATTCCTTTATTGAAAGATTTTCACATACTTTTTCATCAACATTTTAAAAGAATCTATGTAGCTGAAATACTTTTTGAAGATTGTTGTAATATAGAATTCATAAGACAAAAAGATCAAACAAATCCTCTTGAAGAGGAGGAAGGAATATCATAAATTTATCAAATTGATGAAGATGATCAGTATGAGGAAGAGTTGGCTGATAAAGAAGTAGGATATGATAGCTCTTGTGATCATATTCAAGAAGAAGATATTCAACATCATGGTCAACCTGCAGAAGAGAAAGGGAATAATTGTTGTTTTATCCATAAAATACAGAGACCACCTTCTGCTTTGAATGAAGAAGAAATAGATTTTCTCCTGCATAGTCATGTTACAGCCCCTGCGTACACAGATTTGCAGTGTTCACATAGTCCCAGATATGAGATTCAGACTTCTTCCATTTCTGAAAATGTAAATTTGAGTTTAAATAATGACAGTCATGTGTTTGATGACACTTTACAGGAAATTAATGAACCCATTTATGATGATGATTTCCAGCCAAAAAATCATCTTGTAAGCCCTGTTTTGTTTCATAGGGCTGTCACATTAAATAGTCTTAAAGGAAGTTTGTTGTTTAAGGATGCTTTAGACTGTGATTTGGAGGAGTATGAATCTGAGATAGACATCGTGCCAGAGAAAGAACCAGAATTTCCCATGCTTGAGGAATCCACAGTCGATATTACGAGCATTTGTCTGACTGATGACACTCCTGAGTTATTATCTGAACCTAAATATGATGAGAATAGTGATGATTATTACATTGTTTCTATAGAACAACTTGTTGTAGATATTTCATGGAGGGATGATGGTTTTCAGACAAGATTGTGCCATGATTTGGAGATGCCATTGTAGATGATCTTGAAGGGTGCTAAGATATTCTCTTTGAGAATGATCCTGAGCATTATAAGTCAGAACATAGAGTAGTCTAGTTTAGTTTGGCATCCTGTATGGTTTTGATTAAAGCCATTATGACTCCATAGCCCAGTGAATGCATAAGTGGGTTTTTTTTGTTTCGGGAAGGTGCAAGCAAAGTGACAGGGGGGTTTAGAGTTTGATAAGGATGATTTTAGGTCACCCAATGGATGAAGGCATGTGGTCTACTGTTCTTGGCGCTTTGCAGGAAAGCACCATCCCTAGATGGATCCTATGTTGGAACAAATATTGGAAATTTCTCAACTCAGTGTCTTTCTCCAAAATTTATGTTAGTTATTGTTAGCGATAAAAAATAACTTGCTAATGATTTCCAAATCAAATGATAAGATGAGCATTAAGAAGTAGAATCATTTTTTCTTTCTTCAGATTTAAAGTCTTAGAGACAAGCTCTTAAAGATGGTATTTCAATGTATAAATCAATTTTCTTCTTTAATTAAAACTAAGTTTATTTTATGGTTTTCGGCGGCTAAGTGGAAAATTTGACAGTGAAGTGAGTTGTCGAAAGCTTTGACTTTTGGCGGCTAAATGGAAAAACACAAGACCAATGAGCCACTGAATGTGATAAAGAGTCCAAAACTTAATTCTTTATGCCCAGATCGCGTTTTTTGAGTTCCAGAACATGTGGGAATGGTATCCAATCAAAGATAATAGTGATCAGAAGCTAGATCATCCTCCTCATTAGCTACCGAAAGTGTAGATGTGTGAAAACAACCATCTGCCCAGCCACGCATCAAGACACATGGAGGAAGATCTCATGAGGAAGCACGAAAAGAATGCAATAAACGAAAATAAAATCGCTATAATAGGGTTTTACATAAATGCCACATCACCATTTCGGGGTTTCGGAAGTCAGAGTTTTGCCGACATAGAGATTTTGACCATTGCTCCATTTCCTCGAAAGCTGAAAGCTGAAATTGGGGTTTCAAGACTCTTGGTGGCTTACGACGCTCTTAAATCGCACTGTTAGCTGCCGAAATCCAGGACTTTAGGCAGCTAAGATACCCTTGTTTTCGGCCTGTTAGCTGCCGAAATCGCAGATTTTTCATATGCAAAAAAATGCCTTGGTAAAAAACCATTTTTCTCAGCCTTGGAGAGGCCATTCTCCACGTTCAAATAGTCGATCAACATATATAGATCCTAATATTTCCATTGGTGTCTTCATAATTTCATTTGGATCTTGGGAAGGCATTCAAAAGTCCCCCGCAATATGAGGTTTGTTTTCAGAAATGTGGCGTTTTTTACTGTGCTGAGTCATCATTTTCAAATAATGATTCTGAATGAATGGAGTATCATTTTGAGAAACGATCGGAGGTTTTTGTGCCTAACAAATCCAATATCAATAGTCTCTCTCAGTTTTCCTATAGGTGTCACAGATTGGGAGAATCGAATCCCTGTCCGAGCCCTAATTTTTGGATCTCATATTTTCTTGTTTTCACACATGTTTGTAAAACACAGATCTGGGGAAAATGAAAATGTATGTCATGGAATTGAGAGAGGTTTTTTCTCAGAAAAAATATATGCACAAAACAATCTTTCATTTTATACACATCTGTCACGATTTGAGAGATACAGAACCATAACCGTAGCCCTAGGTTTTAGCAATTTGGCCCATTTTCTATGGTAGAAAGTTTCCGAAGTTGACAGTAACTATTGTTATCTTTTGGGAGGAAATTTGACCTCCTATGGAGGATTTCGATCTCAGTACCTACATGAGATACTTGCTCATTTATAGAGGTATTTCTTTGTAATTCAAATCGTTTTTCAGTTATACGAAAGGGGGCAGAAGACTTATATTATTGTATCTTCTTGAAGAAGAAAAAGTGGGGGGACAACCTGAGAGCCTTTTGGAGGTTGGGTTTGTAATGCATTCCTTTTCAACAAATATAGAACATAATGCCAAGAGATTCTACACCTTGTCACTGTCTAATTATGTCTTCTTCCCGTGTTATTGTTTTTGAAGTTTTCATTACTTCTCTTTCTTCCTTCCATTCATGAATTCATCTTGTAATGGTTATAATTCAGTGATACTTATGCTGTAGCTAATTTAAAGTATTCCTTAAAGTGCAGTTTTTCCTCTGTTTTGCTGTGAGTAGAACAAGACCTGCATATTAATTGTTTTTTCTTTATTTACAAGTTTTATTTGTTCATATCTTTTCCTCTGTCTTTCTATGAGTGAGACAAGACCCGTGTTCAAATATTTGAAGTTTGGTGTTATTTCTTCTATTGAAAGGAAGACCAGATTTATCATAATTAGATACCTATTTTTTTGTCTTTCAGTTTTGTTCATCTCCTATCCTCTATCCATCTTCTTTATTAAATCAATTAGACAAACGAGGTCATGCCTCTTTGTTTCTGATCTATAAATGAGTGAAGGGGTTGTTTCATACCTAGTTCTAGAAGCCTCCTATGATTGATCAATCAACAAAATTTATTTCGTTTAAAATGTGCTAAGGCTTGGCTCTATTACATCCTAGAGTTAACTCTTGCGACAACAATGAGAAAAATATGATGGTATAGCCAAAGAGAAACTTTGATATGGTTAACAGAAGATAAATTTTAACACTCCATTCCCTTAAAAGTTCTTTAAGGGGGTCGGGTGTGTCACATAGTGGTATTAGAGAAGAGTTCAAACTCTATGCTTGAATGGGTCACCAAGACCTCCTAAGACTGTTTAAAAAGGATTTTACGTTGTCTGGAATGTATGTTTTTTTTTAAATACTAACATAAAATGCTAATGATAATTGTTATTTCAACACATTGGACGAATTGAGAAATCACAAAGGTGAATGGTGTAGTGCAGTATGGATGACACCTCGCACCTCAGAGACGAAGAGTCTTATGGTCAGAGGGATAAAAAAACCCTCCATATTTTATGGCCATTGTGTGAAGTCTAAAGGAAGATAATGAGAGACTTATGATATCCCATGCCAAACATGCGGAGTTAAAATCAATTCTATAGTAGAGCCCATCCAAAATTCAAAAATATTTGCAGCAAGGCCCTAGCAATGCATAATTACAACAGTCAGAGAGTTTGAAAACCCCTTCAGATACTCAAAATCATGGACTGGCTCACAACAATGCGAGAAGGATTTCTTCTAGAAGGAATCATCAGGGTTCCAAGAAAGGAGAATAGAGTGGAGGCATTTCCATGAAGCGCTCTAGCTGGAAGACTATTTCATCAGGATAGTCCAGTAACAACCTAAAATCCAACATTTCTAAGAAGATAAAGAGAAATAATTATCAGAGTTTTTAGACAGAAGAATTCAAGAAGGCTAAGCCGCCTACTTTTGATGGAGAGCTAAAGAAAGGAGAAGAAGTTGAAGCATGGTTATTTGGTTTGAAAAAGTACTTCCGAGTACATAATTATTTTGACAATACCAATGAAATTATTGCATTGTTTAACTTGAATGGAGGGGCTTCCATTTGGTGGGAAGACCTCGAGGAAATCAAAAGGCTAAAGGAAAGAAAATTAACATGGAAGCAGTTTGAGAAATACTTTTGTAAATCTTATCTATCTAAAAAGTATTATGATGAAAAGATAAAGGAATTCCATGAACTTAAGTTGGGACAACTCACCTTGGATGTGTATGAAAAAAGGTTTATGGAGCTATTGAGGTATGTTCCCTACCTTAAGGATGAGAAGGAGAGAATCCTACATTTTATCAGTGGGTTACCATAGTCCTACCAATATCGAATTGAGTTTGAAAAACCCAAGATGTTGGAGGACACCATTCAGAAGGCCAAATGTTGTTATGATCAGTCTAAATCCAAGCATGAGTCTTCCAAATATTGGAAAAGAAAGGACAATAGTGGATTCTAGAAGAAAGGGTTCACGTCTTTTCCTTGCAATAATTTCGAAAAATATACATAGTTGGGTCATCCAAGCAGGAGTGTGCATTAACAAGATTTTATGTCTCAAAGTAAGAATAAACCAACAGAGAAATCAAGGGAAAGAACAAAGGATCCCAAGAAAGGACCTTTGCAATGTTGGGGATGTGGAGAGCCACATCTGTTGAGGGATTTTCCCCACTAACAACATGGCAATTGAAGAGTGTATAACGTGTAGGAGGAAACTATAGTAAATGATGTATCCAGGAGTGTGTCGAGAATCTATGGAGTAATAGAAAATCGACAAGCATACCACCAAGCGTCTATGGTGCAACTGGAAGGTATTATTATTGAAGGATCAATATCTATTTTAATTGACCCAAGATCTAATCTTAGTTATATTTCACCTCGAGTGGTTGAGGCGTGTTCATTACAGAGAAAGAAACACACCAAAGCATGGTTAGTTCAGTTAGCCACTGGAACAAAGAGGAAGATGGCAGGGGTAGTTGAAGCTTGTCCAATTAGGATGGATGGATTTCAGACCCAAGTGGTTTTGAATATTCTACCCCTTGGTTCTTATGATGTGTTATTGGTAATGGATTGGTTAGCTGCCCCTAAGGAAAAATTAAACTGTTATGAGAAAAAATTAGAATGTCATTGCAACTTAAGAAGTTTAGCAGAAAAGGGTGTCCCTTGTATGCTATACAAGTATAAAACTCAAAAGAAGGAAATAAGCTTAAGGATTAAGATCACCCAATACTATGGGAGTTCAAAGATGTGTTTCTTGAGGAGGTGCATGTATTACCTTCGAAAAGAGATCTTGATTTTTCAATTGATCTCATGCCTGAAGCAGTGCCAACATTGAGAGTGTCATACATGATGAGTACACCATAGTTGGTGGGACTGAAAATGCAGTTGAAATAAATGTTGGAAAAGGATCACATCAGGTCGAGTGTGTCTCCATGGGGAGAACCATCCCCGTTTGTGAAGAAGGAGGATGGTATCTTGACGTTATGCATCAATTATATACTGTTGAACAAGATGACCATCGAGAACAAATACCCTTTTCCTAGAATAGACAATCTCTTTCATCGACTCAAAGGGGATATAGTTTTCTCAAAGATAGATTTGAGGTCGGGATATCACCAAGTCAAGATTAAAGATGAGAACATCCACAAGACAACCTTTAGGACAAGGTATGTGCACTATGAGTTTGTTGTGGTTCCATTTGGGCTTACAAATGAACCATCTACATTCATGTGTTTGATGAATAGTGTGCTCAACAAGTATTTAGACAAGTTTATTTTAGTATTTGTGGATGAAATTTTGGTGTATTCCAAGAACCGAGAGGAGGCTCATGAAGAACACCTCAGAATGGTGCTACATGTGTTAAGAGAACATAAACTATATGCCAAGTTCAAAAAGTGTGATTTATTTAAAAAGGAAATCTAATATCTAGGCCATGTAATCTCTGCTGAAGAAGTGGCAGTAGAGCCTGCAAAGATCAAGGAAATCATGGATTGGCCCGCCCCTAGAAATGTGTCAGAAGTGATATCCTTCATGGGATTGGTTGGATATTACGAAAGGTTCATCAAGGGTTTCTCCAAGATTGATAATCCTATTACTTTACCACAGAGAAAGGGGAACAAGTTTGTGTGGTCACCGGAATGCGAAGATAGCTTCAAACAACTGAAGCGACCAATGACTAATGTCCATGTTTTGAAGATTGGTGACCCAGAAAAAAAGGATTCATGGTTTGCATAGATGCTTGCAAGGAAGGACTTGATGGATTTATCATGCAATATGGACAAGTGGTTTTCTATGAATCATGTAAACTAAACAAACATGAGCAAATGCATATCACCCATGACCTGGAACTTGCAACAATTGTACATGTGTTGAAGATGTGGAGACATTACCTACTCGGGAGGATATTTATCCTCATGACCGACCATTGTGGTCTAAAGTATTTATTTGACCAACAGATATTGAACGTTAGACAATCTAGGTGGATGGCACTGATCAATAAGTTTGACTTCGAAATAAAACACATCAAAGGAAAAGAGAACAAAGTAGTCAAAGTGTTCATACAATACACTTAGCAACAACAAGTGTAGGAGAGACCAACATTCAACAAAGGATTAAGATTCTCTTGCAGGAAGATGATTTCTTCAATCAAGTGAACGAGAGGTTGCAACAAGGACCTAGGAAAAAGAGGTATGAAGGATATCGACTAAGGGATGATAATCTGTTGTTGTACAATAACAGGATGTATGTTCCTAGTTTAGCAGATTTGAGGCACTTGATTATGGATGAATTCCATAGGAGACCATATGTAGGTCACCCTGGTTACCAGAAAATGGTAACAATAGTTAGACAATTCTATTATTGGCCTGGGATGAAGAAAGGCATTTCTCATTACATTTTGAAGTGCTTGGAGTGCCAACAGGTAAAATTCGAGCATCGACACCCTGCTAGACTATTGCAACCTATACATGTACCAGAATGGAAATGGGAAGTGATTTACATGGGTTTTATCATAGGTTTACCAAAAAAAATCAAACAACATGATGTAATCATGCATGTAGTGGATAAGTTGAGCAATGAACCTTATTTCATCCCCATAAAATCTACTTATAAATCCATAGATGTTGCCAATGTTTTTATGAAACAAATATTCAGACTGCAAGGTTTTCCTAAAACCATAATTTCAGACAAAGATGCTAAGTTCACCTTGACTTTATGGAAAAGATTGTTTGTTGGTTTAGAAACACAATTGGAATTTAGCACACCCTACCATCCTCAAAAAAATGGTTAGACCGAAAGGATGTACAAAGTGTTAGAAGACATGTTACAGATGCAGGTTATGCATCAGCCCAAGCAGTGGGAAGAATATTTACCTTTGGTAAAGTTCATGTACAATGATGGTTGTCAAGAATCATTGAAGATGAGCCCATTCAAGGCTCAGTATGGCAGAAAGTGCAGAGTTCCAATTAGTTGGGACGGTCCAGTGGAAAAAACCACACTTAGACTTGAATTATTGAAAGAAATGGAACATGCCATAGTTAAGATAAGGCAGAACCTGAAGATTTCCTAGAATAGACAAGAGATTTATGTTGATAGTAAAATAACCCCCAAAGAATTCAAATTAGGAGACCACATGTATATTTGGGTGAAACCCAAGAGAAGATCCCTAAAAATGGGGATGTGTGCTAAATTGGCTCCCTGATATTGTGGACCATTTGAAATCCTTGAGAGAATAGGACCAGTAGCATACAAACTTGTTTTACCACCTAGTATTAGAGCACATGATGTATTCCATGTATCTTTGTTAAAGAAATATGTACATGATTCTAATCATGTTATTGATTGGATTGTCATACAGGTGGAACCAGAGGGATAATTCCAATGATAACCCTAATGCATAATGGACATGAAAGAAACAATTCTCTACAACCAAGCCATCGTGCAGGTCAAGGTGCAATGGAAGCACATGGAGCAGATGAAGCTACATGGGGGCTGGAGGATGCCAAGAAAATGGCATACCCATTTTTGTTTATTGTATAATTGTAAATACATGGTGTTTTAAAAAATAGAGGACAATGTTTCTTTAAGGGGGAGGGGAACGTAACACCCCATTTCCCCCCAAGGCTATAATTATCCAAAAATTTCATATATTAATGTGATGAGGCATGTAATTATGTTTTGATCTAATATAAACACCAAACCATTGTCTAAGAGGGAATAGCCTTCATAGTACTAGCCATGATACACCAAAGGAAATTTATAAGGTTGAGGGACTTCTTGAAGTGGAGTTGAGATGTACAAGCAAAGAAAATAGGAAGCTTGCAGAGAAGGCTAATTTATGCTTGTAAACATAAAGCTACACCTACCGACATACTAGACATATATGAAAACCATGTGACCATTAAAAGAAGTCATGAAGGTGGTTGGGGAAGTTAATGATTGTGGTCGTTGACCCATGTAAAGAGAAAGGTCGATTGAACAAATGACAAGGGGATACCATGGAACCGCCCTTACAGACTAGAAAGGGAAGATTGAGGTTATGTCTATAGAAAGTCACAGAGATTTCAAGGAGATAGAGAAGAAGACCGAAGGAGGAACAAAGGAACACGAGAGAGAGACACACACAATAGAGAAGAGGTGCAGAAGACACAAAGACAAGTAAGGGAGAATATATATAAAAGTTTTGTAGGTGTCGATTGAGAAAAATAAGGAAAATGAAGAGATTTCTGGAAGAAAATAAGAAGCTTGTCCGAGTTGTGGGTGGTCACCCTGAACAGAGAAGACTTGGATTCTGAGCTAGAGCATTAGTGGGCCACAACTTGGTTCTTACTGGACATAAAATGATATTGGTAAGGGGATGTCATTGGGGGACTATTGAGCAGAGAAGGGACTCCCTTGTGCAGAGGAAATCCAATTGAGAAACCACCTGATAAACCTATGGATACCCAAAGATCAGTGGGAGGTGGAAATTTTTGTTGTGTCATAAGAGGAAGGAGAGTAACCTTCATGGATCATCGGACAGTAATAACCTTGCTAATTTAGTTTCCTTGGTCGTATCATGGCTTCACATGGAGCTGGTGTGTTGTAGGAAGTTACTCTACAACAAGGCCTAAGGTTGTGAGGAGAGGCATCCTCTCTTAGTTAGCCGGAATTGGAAAATTTCTTACCAGATAAGTGTTTATCTTTACTGAATTTGTTTATGAATGATATATCTATATGCATATATAAATGTCTTAATTAAAGAAGAAAATCAGTCATTTATAATTCCATAGTTTGAATGCATGAAATTCAGGACACATTATAGTGTTTGTTACTGAGTTGACGATCGTGAAAATGAATAAGTATAGATTGTGTGTACATGAGAATTTCATATTCTTGTATGGAAAGCCTGGAAATCATGTAAGAATTTCCCTTTAAGTTTTAATAACTTGTAATGGCCTTAGAATGGTTTTGAACCATTGAAAATCAGGATGGAAGTCTTCAAGAACTCAAGAAATGGCTAAGTCCCCAAAGTGGTGGTTATATCACTGTGAAATCCTGTATTAAACCAGGAAAGATCATAAACTTTGATCAGGTTATATTATAGAGGAGAAATATGAACTGTCGATAACGGTGGACTGTTCTGAATGGGACTTTCGGAGGGAACCCTCGAGCATCGTAGAAAAATCTCAGAATGTGTTACACATCAAAATTTCTCACTTTGACAGTGTCGCATTCTCATTGTCATAAGTGTCGTAAATGTCACATTTTTTTTCGTGAGTGTCGCATCATGAACGACACCATGAAAACAATTGATACAACCCCTAAAACATGTTAGAATAAGAAGCCCCATCATCTGACAATCAGAACACATGTTTTTCTATGGGAATTGCTCATCTTAGTAACTTTTGGAAATATCAACGCTCCCTTGCTCATACATAGGGAGCGATAACGCTCCTTGTCCATATCAGGGGGAGCGTTGTAGCACTCTATTTCCAATTCTAAGGGAGCACTGAGTTGGTTTAGGAAATCTTGTAAGAAATCCCATTTTCTTCTAAAGATAGTTATGGATGGATCGAGTTGGTTTGGCTCTAATCTAACTCCAGTGATGAATCTAAGGGAGATATCACAACTATTGAAGCCATATTATCAACTAATTACAAACATACCCAAGTTAGTTGAGCCTCTCGAAGCCTATAAATGAAGGCATTCCCATGGTAAACAAGGAGGAAAAAATCAACAAAGAATTGTTATTTTGATTATGGATATTTTGAGCAAGGGTTGGACGAGGAGGACTTGGAGAGGCTACTGCAACATCATCTAAAGATTGTAAGTTTCTTGTTGAAGTTCTCATCTAATATACTTGGCCTATTTCCTTCAAGTATGTGGTTTCATGTGCTTGTCTATGTTTAATTTGATTTTCATAGATGAATTTGCTTTGCCTAATCCACTAGAGTAGAAGGAAGTAGACTGTTTCTTGTTGTCAATTGCAGGTATTGATTTGCGTCAAGAATCAGATCAAGCTTTTGGATAGGAGAAACTAGGAAAAAAATCGTAAACAGAGTACATCCTACTTTACCTTCTCCTCTCTTTTTCGATAAGCAAGATGAGTTTATAGGAATGGTAGTGTCCGAATGATTGTTTTTGTCTTGCTATAAGGGTTCGTAATCCAAGGGAAATTTTACCTATTCGTAGGGGAATATTTTCGTAATATAAATTGGCTACTCCACCGAGGAGGTAGGCTTACATTGCATGAAATCGATACCCCATTTTGAAAATAGGTCGAAAAATATTCAGACATCGGGAGTGTTGCTACTCCTTTGATAGAAAATCCTGAGAGATATTTAGTTGTGGTTCAGGAAGGTTCCACCTTCCTACAAACCCAACTTTGGAAATTCCTCACGATCCACTCCTTATCCTAGTGGATTCCTCGGGTAACATTGTGGTAGAAGATCTCCCTAGCCTACCATTACAACCATACAATCAACTAGACATGGAACCATGACAACCAACCTCCAACGAAGAATACACTACCCTGTCCGCTCTACTGAAATGGTAGATCCACAAAAAACTCCTATTCGTTCTATATGGAGAACTCCATCATGTATGGATCTTTATGAAAAATTTAATTTTGGCCAACCACTATTTGACCCTCCACATACATCTACCACCGCCGATGAGGATGCATGATCGTTAGGTTAGCCTATTGACCATCCCTTCGAACAAACGA
This sequence comes from Picea glauca, assembly GCA_000966675.3. Classification (NCBI taxonomy): domain Eukaryota; kingdom Viridiplantae; phylum Streptophyta; class Pinopsida; order Pinales; family Pinaceae; genus Picea; species Picea glauca. The sequence continues at coordinate 206,875 of JZKD02S0814156.1, read as the reverse complement.
TCAATACCGCTACCACTTCATGACAAGTTAAAAGTGAAACAAGAGTTGTGTTACCTAGTCATTTGCAAAGTACCTTGATTGCCATGCCTACCATCCCTCTTCAAGCAACAACATCATATACTCCACAAAACTTTGTTGGGACACCTTCACATCAAAGGATGCAAAACCCTGCTATACATTAAATATCTATTAGGGGGCAACCCCCGTTAATTGGAAAAATCCCTATCGGGAGGAAACCATACTTCAAAATGCAATTTATGACTGGAGAGAAAATCCCTTTTACCGGTCAAATCGTAGTTGCTATCCAATCAACGACAGGGGGAAATTTCCAACCTTCATTTACCAAAAACCCGCCACAAACCTGGGGACCACCCCAAGGAGGAATTTCTCATCAACCACATCAGGGAGGATCATCAAACCCCAACCCACAAGGAGGAACCTTACATTCCAATCCTTTTGTAATAAATTCTATACAACCCTTCCCTGGGGTCCAGAATCCCACTTGGGGTCCTCAATGCCAACCATCTTTTCCTGTCCAAGGGAATATTCCTTACCCTCCTTAAGGTCAACCTAGTTACCCTCCTCAAGGGAAAACTAGTTATCTGCCTCAAAATAGTCAAGATAACTATACTCCCCTAGGTTACACTGGTTATCCTCCTTAGGGCCAAATGGGTTTCCCTTCACCTTTTAATCAAATCCCTCAACAAATGAATCCTACGTGTGCTGGTCAAAATCAACAGCATATGGGAGGACCTGTTGGATACAACTATCCACCACAACCAGTTTACGATCCTATTGGTGTTCCTATGCCACACCAGTATCATCCTCAAGCCAATCGATAATTACCATTCTTAGCCACTTTATATCTATCAGATATGTTGAGATTAAATAACGATCCCATATTACACTCCCCTTTTTGGCTAGTCATTCCTTCTAAATTACCTTATGATATTCCAAAATTTGACGACAAACCCAGTTAAGACCCTAATAATCACGTTATGACTTTTCATTTTTGGTGTTCATTGAAATCCCTGATGGATGATTCTATCTGTTTACGTCTTTTCCATTGTACACCTATGGGTTAACCGGATAAATGGTACATTGAGTTACAGTGCAGAAATTTTCAAGATTTTAATTTACTTTCCATGGATTTTCTCACCCACTTCCAATTACATATTCGCTATGAAATCGACATGGAACTTTTGACCTCCCTTCGTTAGACTAACTGAATACATATTTCTGATCATATTCATGAATGGAGACGATAATGATAGTTGATCAAAGAAACGATTCCAAAACAATTTATAGTTGAATGGTTCACCAAATCTCTATTACCTCCTATTGCTCGATATGTAGCCATGGGTGGTGTCATTACAGAAGAGGAATCCATTTCTCGTGACCAGTATCTAGATTTGGATTTGTTGGTGTTGGAAGTCACTCCTATATTGCAATAGGAGCAGAGGCCGACGCCCATCAGTTTTATGTCACGATTTGTTTTAAAGGGGTGATCAGATAGATAGAGACTCAAGGAGATATCGCTCAAACTCAGAAAACCAGGCTTGGTATGTAGAAAAACAAAGGAGGTCTTGATCTAACTTCCGTCAGTGAGTTGATTATAAAATGAGCAGATGGAAGACTTAGTGAGATGAGTGATCAAGAATGCTTTGGGCATCAGGCCTTTAACCAGCTTGAGGAGGAAAAACTCAGAATACAAGATCCTCTTGGTTCATATTTTTGGGGAACTGAAGGGTGACTTGACTGGATCTTCCAATTCCAAATCATTTAGCATTGAGAAAATACAAGAACTGATTAGAAACAATACAACTATTAGAGTGATCCAACATACACAGTGTACACAGAGAGATGGAAAGAGGATGACATTCATAAGGCAAGAAGTCTCAAGTGCCAATACATAACCAGAGCAACCAATGCTTCATAAAAAATTTACCATCGGGAGCCTAGCTCAACCATTGATCCTTTCCAAAATACAAAAACTGAGTACATATACTCAGAGAAATTCACCCAACAGAGGCGTGCTCGGACCTCCAAGGCGTGGCATCCGTTCAGTCAAACTTGGATGGAAATCCTTCGTCAGACACCACCTTAACTTTGCATGGCTCTTGCAGGGGGGGAGCTGAGCCATTAAATGTTGAGTTAGCATGTGCAAACTTCTCTGGTTAGTCGAGGACTCGGCATGGCTTCTTTGGAAAAAACCAGCATATAGGACCATCTCAGGCAGACTGCCTACCGGATCCTCCATACCTTACAATTAATGAATGAGGAGAGGTTTCAACCACCTCCTCCCACCTTCATTTACTCCTAGAAGGAGCCAGGGTTGAGGCCGATTCGAACTGGCACATGGAGATCGCGACGATCCCTTCTGCAGGTAAACCTGGCTCTTCTGGCCCTTTTGCACAACTCTTTCTATTTCCCCGAGTGACCACAATCCGTGACCCTGCAATGGAAGAGCAAAACCCCTTACTCTTGGAAGTACCGGTAGCCCAAATGCCGACATGTATTAATCGTGTGCCATGTGTCCCTTTGGATGGACGGTTATGATGATGTCGATGCTTTGGGACTTGTTTCATCATATGGTTTGCGCTAGCGCCTTTTCCCCAGGCCTGTTCCTCTGTGACCTGGCGCCAAGACTGTGGGCTCAACTCCTAAGCGCTTTCGGCGCTTCGTGTCTTGCGGTTGGGAGGAGGCTGGTCCTTGTTCTTCAAAGTCACAATAGGTGAAGTGGCGATAGAGCCTAATCGCGTGCCACATACCCCTCCTTGATTGGACGGCTTGGATCATTTCAGAGAGACTGTGGGACCGAGACCTGGACGCCTTCGTATCTCGCGTATTGTGGCTGGGAGGAGGCTGGTCCTTGTTCTTCAAATTCACGGTAGGCGAAGTTGCGATAGAGCCTAATCGCGTGCCATGTACCCCTCCTTGATCGAACGACTTGGATCATTTCAGATATATTGTGAGCCGGGGTCTTGGACGCCTTCGCATCTCACGTATCACGACTGGGAGGAGGATGGTCCTTGTTCTTCAAAGTCACAATAGGCGAAGTTGCGATAGAGCCTAATCGCGGGCCACGTACCCCTCCTTGATCAGACAACCTAGATCATTTCGGTGATATAAGTTCTATCCATTGCGCTAATCCTGGTGCAATTCTGCTAACCACGATTACTCGCCGACCGTTGATCTGCTCTATAGATGGATCTTGGCCGCTAACAACATAACTTCACCCACTCACTTGATTGGTAGCCTGAAACGAGATTTTTCTGTGCTACGCTTGGGCGCTTCTCGTGCAGCCTGCAGACCTGGATACTCTTATGCCTGAGACAAGAATTGTTACCTAGCGCCACTGCCGGGGACGAAGTTGAATATTTTCCCTAGGATTGAACGACATTGAGCCTGTGATTCTGAAGGTGCATCAGACATCAGTGCCCTTAAAGATTGCTACCGTGCACTTGGTGACTCCACTGTGGCGACTCCAAGGTTTCCACATCACTGTTTTAGTTGTGGCTACTTTAGCACACCTGAAATTTGACCTAGAGGAGCTTTCTCGAGAAGGTTTCAGTAGCTTCTTTCTCAGCCTGAGAAGCTTCCTGGGGTAACAGAAACGTAATATCTAGCCTTTGATGGTGAACAAGGACCATACATATTCAAAGATGTGAGTCTTTCACCTGGCGACTCTTGTTACAGGTAT
>JZKD02S0814156.1:168745-196296 GCA_000966675.3 Picea glauca | reverse complement strand
CTTGTTCATTCTGATATAGCTTGCTTACCCTTTCTGCTGATCTTCTCTGTATTCTTCACTGTTTCTGATCTGTTGCTCTGCCTCACTGTCCTCTGCAGCCCATTCTCAGCATCTTTTCCTGTCACACAGATTCACCTCCTTTTCTCACATCCATAGCGCTCCCTCTTTCTCACATCAACAACAATAATTCATCTCTATTCCAGCGCATTATATAGATTCACCACATGTAGAGGTTTTCAATACATTTCTCCACTCCAACTGCAGTTTCCCTTTCTTTCATTCTTTTTCTGCTTTTCGCATGCAAACATTCTCCTTGATTTTCTAAACTGACTCTTTGCATTCCTCTTCTACGCATGCCACATCATGCAACGCTATGTTCCTCCTGTCTTAACTGCCAGTCTAATTTTAGACTAAAATTCTTTCTGCTTTTCTCAACTCCAACTGTAGTTTCCCTTTCTTTCATTCTTTCTTCTGCTTTTCGCATGCCAGCGTTCTCCCTGATTTTCTAAACTGGCTCTTTACTTGCCTCCTCTACGCATGCCTCATCATGCAACGCTGTGTTCTAGCATCTGTTTCATCATTCGTGTTCCATCACCTGTGTTCCAGCATTCGTGTTCCAGCATTCGTGTTCCAGCATTCGTGTTCCAGCACCTGTGTTCCAGCATTCATGTTCCAGCACCTGTGTTCCAGCATTCGTGTTCCAGCATTCGTGTTCCAACATTCGTGTTCCAGCATTTGTGTTCCAACATTCGTGTTCTAGCATTCGTGTTCCAGCACCTGTGTTCCAGATGTTCCAGCATTCGTGTTCTAGCACCCGTGTTCCAGCATTCGTGTTCCAGCATTCGTGTTCCAACATTTCTTGTGTGTGTTGACATCCTTGACTGCTCCATAACCGATTTCCATCAATGACAACCTTAACCATCTGCGTCAGTCTTCTGTTATAGCCATATCTCCAACAACTCCATGATTCGAGGATCGTTTGGCGACTCCGCTTGTTCAGAATGGAGAAAATCCTAGCTCGGAGGTTTGCTCCTTTTAATTTTTCTGATGTTCCTTGTTTTCCTAATGATGTCCCTTCTCCGAATGAATGGGGAGATTATTTGCCCATATTTAGGGAGCTCGAAGAGGACAACCCTGCTCAACATCTCTGTGAGTTTCATGAACTCATGCACCAGTGGGAGATACATCATGAGGATGTATTATTGAAGATGTTCATGTTCTCGTTAGTAGGGTATGCTCATGAATGGTATCTCTCTTTACCCCCCGCTAGCATTTCCTCACTCAGTGAATTTCATGTAGCATTTAAAAGGCGCTATCAAAAGATGTATTCCTATGAGTTTATCTATCATAGCTGTTGTGAGGAATGTGAGGACAATGAGCAAGATATGGATGTGCCTCTTGGAGGTTATGAGGATGGGAGAAGATACAGGAACGAGGACCCTGGGGAGGAGGAAGATGCTTTGGGTGAAGCTTGGGAATTGGTAAAATCCCTCTCTACCCAACTGGATAAGTGGGAAGTTAAACATTATGGGGAGGTGTTTCCAGCCTTTGAAGAAGATGCTCTTGGTATCTCTACAATGGATGATGATGAAGACCCCAAGAAGGAAGAAGGTGCTCTAAGTAGGCTGATGGAGTGGGTGAATTCCCTCTCTGATCGACTAGAAAGGTTGGGATCTAAAGACAACGCAGAGGATTTTCTAGTCCCTGAAGAAGATTTTCTTGACCCCCCTACTGATCATGATAGCATTGAAGATTTCTGCATGGTAGAAGCCTTGCCATCTACTCCTGATGTGCCTGTTGTCTCAAGCTTTGATGCTTATTTAGAAGAGGAGCAGTAGAGCCCCGCACCATAGTTTGCTAACCAGAGGAGAAACCCACTTGCATATGACAACTAAGAATCAGATTCTGAGCTGGATATGCGAGATTTCCAGGGACAAACTTCAGAGCCTTATTCTCTATTCATTAAGAAAGAACATTGTGAGGAAATCAACTATCCTAAGCAGCAGTTGGAAGAGCAAAGCTTTCCCATGGTCCCTATTTATGATGATTATGAATCTGATCCCTGGGAGAGTTATGAGGAGCGGGAAGAGGACCAAAAGGGGGTGTTGTTTATAGCCTGCACAGAGGTCACCAAGCAATCGTTTGAAGAGCATAGCTTTCCCACGGGTCCTGTTTATGATGATTTTGAATCTGACTTGGGGGAAGAGCCAAGAGAAGAGGAGAAAGAACCAGAAGAGCAGCTGAGGGCACGTATTATCTCCTGTCCGGAGCCAGTCAACAAGCAACCACCACTTGAGATTAGTGAGCCTTCGTCAGTTTCCCACCCACCTGTGCTTAGCAGAGATATTCAGCCACACGTGAATAACTATATAGTAGAGGAGGTTTCCTGTAGCCCATTTTCTAGAGTTTTCCACTGGTCCTATGAGCCTATGGAGGAATACATGGAGTTGTATTTCCTTCACAACTTGGAGCCGCTCTATTTCATGCCAACTTTAGCCTATGAAGAGGATTTGAAGAGTGTAACCATTCTGCTATCATGGTTACACCATCTGTTGATGATCGTTGACAGAAAGAAGGAGCTTCTATTCAGGAAGTTGCTTGAATGGCTATGGTGGAAGTTTTCTTTCACCTAGCCCCCATATAAAGAATTTTACTAGTCTAGGACTGTACATAAATAAGCTCTTTTGAGCATGTACGTTTATTGTTTCGCGTTTACTTTTACTTTTCGGCCTATATTTTCAGCTGGGTGTTTCGCCATACTCCGTAGCCCAACATCAAGGCACTGGAACTGCAAAAGTGTCCTTAGAGCATCACAGGGAAGAATCTATCCCCCATGGAGCCTAATGTTAGCAACAATTCTTGTCTCGAGCATAAGAGTATCCAGGTCTATAGGCTGCATGAGAAGAACCCAAGCATAGCACAGAAAAATCTTGTTTCAGGCTACCAATCAAGTGAGCGGGTGAAGTTATGTTGTCAGCAACCAAGATCCATCTATAGAGTAGATCGATGGTCGACGGTTAATCGTAGTTAGCAGAGTTGCGCCAAGATTAGCGCAATGGATAGCGCTTATATCACCAAAATGATCTAGGCCGTCCAATCAAGGAGGGGTACGTGGGATGCGATTAGCCTCTATCGAAAATTTGCTTATCACAACTTTGAAAAACAAGGACCAGCCTCCTCCCAGCCGTGATACACGAGATGCGAAGGCATCCAGGACCCAGGCGCACAGTCTCGTCGAAATGATCCAGGTTGTCTGATCAAGGAGGGGTACATGGCACGCGATTAGGCTCTATCGCAACTTCGCCTATTGTGACTTTGAAGAACAAGGACCAGCCTCCTCCCAGCTGCGATACGCGAGATGCGAAGGCGTCCAGGACCCAGGCCCATAGTCTCGCTGAAATAATCCAGGCCATCTGATCAAGGAGGGGTACGTGGCACATGATTAGGCTCTATCGGGACTTTGAAGAAAAAGGACCAACCTCCTCCCAGCCGTGAGACGTGAAGCACCAAAAGCGCTCAGGAGTTGGGCCCACGGTCTTGGCACCTGGTCACAGAGGAATAGGCCTAGGGAAAAGGCGCTAGCACACACCATATGATGAAACAAGTCCCAAAGCACCGACATCATCGTAACCATCCATCCAGAGGGACACGTGGCGAATGATTAGGCCATGTCAGCATTTCGGCTACTGAGACTTCCAAGGGTAAGGTGTTTTTCTCTTCCATTGCATTTCAAAACCCTGAACCTCGAAACACCAAAAGATCCTTTGAGGATAAGCATAGGGTCATGGCCCGTGGTCACTCGGGGAAATAGAAAGAGTTGTGAAAAAGGGCCAAAAGAGCCAGGTTTCGCTGTAGAAGGGATCGCCGTGATCTCCAGGTGCCAATCCGAATCAGCCTCAACCTTGGCTCCTGCTAGGAGTAAATGAAGGTGGGAGGAGGTGGTTGAAACATCTCCTCATTCATTAATTATAAGGTATGGAGAATCTGATAGGCAGTCTGCCTGAGACGGTCCTATATGATGGTTTTTTCCAAAGAAGCCATGCCGAGTCCTTGACTAACCAGAGAAGTCTGCACACACTAACTCAGCATTTAATGGCTCATCTCCCCCCTGTAAGAGCCATGGAAAGTTAAGGTGGTGTCTGATGAAGGATTTCCATCTGAGTTTGACTGAATGGATTCCATGCCTTGGAGGTCCAAGCACGCCTCTGTTGGGCGAATTTCTCTGAGTATATGTACTCAGTTTTTGTATTTTTGAAAGGATCGATGGTTGAGCTAGGCTCCCGATGGTAAAGTTTTGATGAAGCACTGGTTTCTCTGGTTATGTATTGGCACTTGAGACTTCTTGTCTTATGAATGTCAACCTCTTTCCATCTCTCTATGTACACTGTGTTAGAACAGCTCGAAATTGGAGGATCCAATCGAGTTGCGTTGTTATAGGATGATGTATGTTGGATAACTGTAATAGTTGTATTGTTTCTAACCAGTTCTTGTATTTTCTCAACGCTGAATGATTTGGAATTGGAAGATCCAGTCAAGTCACCCTTTAGTTCCCTAAAACTCTGAACCAAGAGGATCTTGTATTCTAAGTTTTTCCTCCTCAAGCTATTGAAAGGCCTGATGCCCAAAGCAGTCTTGCTCACTCATCTCACTAAGTCTTCCATCTGCTCATTTTATAATTAACTCACTGACATAAGTTAGATCAAGACCTCCTTTGTTTTTCTACATACCAAGCCCGGTTTTTTGAGTTTGAGTGATATCTCCTTGAGTCTCTATCCATCCAATCACCCCTTTAAAACAAATCGTGACATAAAACTGATGGGCGCCGGGCTCTTCTCCTATTGCAATCCATGAGTGAATTCGAATGCCAACATGATTATTTCCAATCCGGTACTTTGTATGAATTGATTCGAAACACTCCATGTCCATCAACTGATCCATCAAAACCATCCTCCACTGCTCATTCAGATGGAGTTATCAGTTCCATCAAAATCGAGTCCCGATCACAATTGATTGGCACAACGAATCATTCAATCTCTTCCCCAGCTACTGGGACACCTCCACTCTTATCAAACTCAACCCCAACTCAAGTATCTGAAGTGAATGCAATCAAATATGCTTCTCCACAACAATCAAGGGGGGAAAAGAAAACCATGAATAAACCCAAGTAAAATAATAGTCAAATTGAAAATCCAAAAACACAAGCACAACCACCTACTACTGAAAATCAACCACAGTGCAAACCAAAATTTCCATGTCTCATTTGTGTTGAAGATCACTACACATGAGATTGTCCCCATCGGGACGAAGTTGCTAAATGTTTTACAAGAAATTCTCAACCCAATGTATTGACACATCCTTTTCCACAACAACAGTCACTGGTTGCACAAAATCCTGCACCTCCAATAGGAAGTAACCCAAGTCATCCTCGTAATGAGGAAGCTTCATTGAGTGCACACATTTATATGTTTAATGGGGTAGAGTTTACCACTCACACTACGATGTATGACACACTACCAGGTAAAACTGATAAGGAGAACATAACTCCTGGGACTGCACCGGATCCACCATCCACTTCAGTTATTCCTCTGTCTGGACTGCTCTAGATTGAGAAACCAAGTTTTGACTCTATCCTACACCCACCCAAGAGCAGAATATAAAATTTGATCTTTAATCTTAATTCTAATGCTGCTAAAAAATACAACATTGTTGAAGATTTGGCCCAAGCACCTTGCGCTATGTTAGCTCTCAAATTTCTACAACACTGCCCTAGCCAATGTAGAACTCTCTTGGTAGCCATCAGAGCTATATATTCCGAGTCATCCAATAATATTGCGCTCAATCTAGATAGTTTTAAATCACAAATCTCTCACCAACTTGCTTTCCAAATCGATGTTGTTGTCCATAATCAACATATTCATCGCATGATCCTGGATGAGGGGGCCTCCACATGTGTCATGTCCTTGGCTTGCTGGAAAGGCCTTAAATCACCTAGTCTTAATCAATCTCCCACCATGTTGAGAGAATTTTATGGAAGAGGTTTCTAACCTCATAGATTATTACAATCCTTAGCCGTTCAATTGGGAGGAAAAACTATTTATGTAGATGTTGAAGTAGTCAATGCTCCTCTCGATTATAATTTATTACTAGGGAGAAGTTGGTTCTATGCTATGACTGATGTCGCTTCATAGGTTTTTAGATGTGTCCAATTCCCTCATGAAGGTAAAATTGTGACCATCGATCAGTTAGATTACTACACCCCCAACGCTCACACTCAAACAACCAACAATTTTCCATTTATAGGAGACTCAAACATTACTTATGAAAGTGTTAGGGTAGGTCTCCTGAAAGATTCTTTGCTCATGGGTACTTTCCCTACACCTATTTCTCCAACCATGCAACACATCACAATGATTAATATGATTTCAAATATGGAACATCAATCCTTTGAATCATATGATCCATGGATCGTACCTAGTCCCTTAGAATTCGATACACTAGGTGACACTATGCCACTTAGTCCTACAGAGTTTGAATACAGTGCCATTCAATCTACCTCTCCTTCACTAGATGACCAACATCTACTGGTGTCTACTTCATATTCATTACCATCCTAATTAGATTCCCTATCCTCTACTTTGGATTACATCCTACATATTTTTCCATCATATGAATCTATTATGGAAATTCTTAGTATCAAAGAGGCACCATGGGATGAAAACCACCATCATTCATCCTTTCTTCCTAGTTTGGATAAGATTGAGAAAGATATTTCCTCTATCTTTCCTACAGATATCGTTGACTCTCCCCATTCTCCGATACTCACTCAGGATACCATCTTTGAGGGGAATTTGGGAAATATCTCTCACACGATTACTGTCGACATATCCATAAAATAAGGTATTGAGGAAAACATACAACTAGGTGCCAATTGTTCAACTGAAGAAGTTGACACTTATACTGCCTTGTTTAAATAATTTTGCGACATATTTTCCTGGAGCTACGAAGAAATTCCAGGGATCGATCCTTCGATCATGGTGCATGAAATCAAAACTTTCCCAGGAGTCAAACTTGTGAGACAAAAACTTCGCCCGGTTCATCCCAAAAAAATTGCGGCAATCAAGGCAGAAGTCGAAAAATATTAAAATCTGGTTTTATTTATCCCATCCCTATGACCGAATCGGTTTCCAACATCGTTTTGGTTGCTAAGAAACAAGTTATACGACATTTCTTAACCCATGAAGATGATGAACAAGTTTTGAATGACTATCACCTTGGAGCTTGTGGTGGTCATCTTTATGGGATGGCTACAACCCAATTTTTTTTACGTGTCAATTATTTTTGGCCTTCCATATTCAAATATTGCATTCAGGCCATTAAAAAATGCCCACCCTATCATATCTTTTAGAAGAAAACACGTACCCACCCAGCTCCACTTCATCCCATCGTCGTCATCGACCCCTTTGCAAAATCGGGTATCTATTTCATGCAATGTAATCCTACCTTATCCGAGGAGCACAATTATATTATCATTGTCGTCGATTATTTTACTAAATGGACTAAGGCTATGCCTACATTCCTTAATGATGGCCTATCTGCAACAATTTTTGTGTTCGATCACATTGTTAGCGCCAATTCTTGCAAGGTGGTGTTTCTCTCCGATTTCAGGCCCTTGGTGTAAATGCATAGAAATGGGGTTTAAAAACCCATCAAATGCGTTTTATTCAAAGGTCATAGTCATGAGCACTGAGCGCATCACATAGAAGAAGTCTATTTCGGGCTTAAAATCAAGCGAGCGGGCATTTTGTTTTCAACGGCGAGGATCCATAGATGGAGCAGATCAACGGTCACCGGGTAAGCTTGAGTCATGAAATTGCACGAGGTTTAGCGCATGGGCTCATCTCTTATGGCCAAAGTCGCGAAATGATTAGCCGTTTCATGATTTAGGCTACCAGGACTTCAAAAGACAAGGGGCCAATTCTCCACTGCATTTCAAAACCCCGAAATGAGAAATGCGAAAAGCCGTTTTGGCATTTCGGTTACCAGGAATTCAAAAGACAAGGGGTCACTTCTCCACTGCATTTCAAAACCTCAAAACATGAAATATGAAAATCCATTTCGGCATTTCGGTTACCGAGACTTCAAAAGACAATGGGTCGCTTCTCCACTGCATCAAGAAACCTCGAAATGTGAAATGTGAAGAGCCGTTTTGGCATTTCGATTACTGGGACTTCAAAAGACAAGGGGTTGCTTCTCCACTACATTTCGAAACCCCAAAACACGAAATGCGAAAAGCCGTTTCAGCAGTTTGGCTATCGGGACTTCAAAAGAAAAGGGGTTGTGTCTCCAATGCATTTCAAAACCCCAAAACACGAAATGCGAAAAGCCCCTAGGATAGGCCCACGATCCTAGCCAGTGATTAGATGGGCCAAAGGGAAAAGATAGGCGCCTATTCAGACCACAAAAAACTAAGAGTTGGATAAAGAAGAAGTCCTAGCCGTGAATGTTAAGGGAGGATCAAGTCATTGGTTTCGATAGGGCAATTTCATGACACAGGGTATCGAGGGTCCTGGACACAGCATGAAGAAATCCCTGAAAAGAAAATGATGAACCGTCCTTGAAGACAGTTGCATGGCCCTGTGGTTACATTGAGAATGAAACCTAAAGGAATGAAGGCTAGCCTCTAAGCTTTGGAAAGTCGACACGTGGTCACTCTCTACATATTCAGTCTTGGCCACCCTACATGGAAGAAGCAGTTAATGAATATTAAGCAGGTGATTGAGACCTCAGGTCAACCCATAAATGAAAGGCGTGGGAAGGGTTAGAAGCAGTCAGCTCATGGTACTTCAATGGATAGTTTCCCTGCATAAGCCATGTCATCTGAAGCAGTGTCAAACAAGAAGTTGCATGTACAGTCTGAAGGAAGATCATGTGCATGTAAATCCTTAAATAAGGTAGCTCAACTACCCTCCTGGGGCCAAGGAGGTGAATTTCTCTGAGTATACAGACTCAGTTTTGATATTTTGTAGGGATGGATGGTAGAGCAGAGCTCCTGACTGCAATGTTTTAATGAAGCACTGGTTTTCCTGGCTATGTATCTGTATATGAAATTTCCTTGTTTAATGTAAGGCAACTCTATTTTTCATCTTATTTCAATCTCATACTGAAAGGGTTCATGATTTATTGATTCACATGAATCATCATGACTGTGTTATGATGAAGGATTTATTATAACGTTGTTATGTTCTTTTAGTGTTTCTGCTTTTGAATATGAAAAGTTATTATGTTCAAAGTTTTCTTCTACAGGCTATTGGAAGCTCGATGCCTATAGCATCTCTTTGCATATCCTCATAGAATTCTTCCTCCTACTCACCCTTATTACAACTTATTGTTTGAAGTTGAACCAAGACCTCATCTGCTTGTACATGCTTGGCCTAGTTTCTGAGTTAGAATGATATTGTTACGAGTTCACTTCCATTCATCACCCTCTATCAACAAATAGTGACATAAACTGATGGGCTTTAGGCTTACTCTTGCTGCAATCCAAGAGTGACTTCTGATGCCAACATTTCTGGCGCCGTTGCTAGGGACAAAGTTAAAAATTTTCCCTGGGATAAAACGACATCGAGCCTCTAATTCTGAAGGTGCATCAGGCATCAGAGACCTATGAGATTGCTACTATGCACCTGATGACTCCATTATGACGAATCCACTATGGAGAACCTGTTGTTTTAGTTGTGGCTTCCATTGGTAGACACATGTGGTCTCATCCATAGCTGCCTATAACTACACCTGAAGCTGATCCAGAGGTAATTATCAGAAAAGGAAAGGCCTCTGAAGGAGAAACTTCCACCGCTGAACCAGGTAACTTGCCATCTCTTTCTGTAGAAACCCCATTTTCTTCTTCTCAGCTTCCTAGCAGACCTTTTTCTGAAGTTTCCCGTTTCCTAAATTTTAGAAGTGTTCATGCTGAGTTTTCCCCTCTTGGTCTGGGATTGGAAGGATAAATCCTTGTCACTCCCCTCTCCCCTAAATTTGTACCTTGGCATCGACCACAGACCACAAAATATTAACCCACCCCTAGCTTTACCACTCCTCCTCTTATTATTGTTGCTGCTACTGCACAGAGAGAAGCATCTGCTGATTCAAGCCCCTTAGCCTTCTCTCTAAATCCCCGATTGTTCCCCCTTCCACATAGAAGCTCATTTCCAGTATCCCCTATTCGAGCTTCTTCTCCTCCGAGTTATCCTCCACCTAATATTTCGATGGCAGGAGAAAATCCCCCCATGACCAGAATGGAGGCCATAATAGATGCTAGGTAAGCTCCCCTTTTGTTACTTCAGCCTCTCAATGCCCTTCCAGCAGATGGCTACCTTAAGAAGCTTCCCAAGTTTACGGGAGAAGGGGACATAGCTGCAGAAGAACACCTTGAAGCCTTTTACAGTTTTACAGATGATCATGTTATCATGCATGTAGACATATGGATGAGGAATTTCATCCATAGCCTTGAAGGCGAGGCTAGAAAATGGTTTAGGGCCCTGCCTCCTGGATCTGTCAATGGGATTGAGACTTTGGATAATGCCTTTTTGAGACAGTGGGGAGACAAAAAAGACTTCATGTATTACATGACAGAGTTCGGGTCTTTGCAGAGAAAGGAAGGAGAGTCTGTCTATGATTTCTCCAAGAGATTCAATAAAATGTACAATAAGATCCCCGTTGAGATAAATCCCTCAGAAGCCTCTGCCAAAATCACTTATGCTAGCACTTTTGATCCTGATTTCTGCCTCCTGTTGAGGGAAAGGAGATAAACTACTCTGGCTCACATGCAGGATGCAACCGTGGAAGTAGAATCTAACATATTGGTTGTTGACTGACTCAGGAATAAGGTTGATAGAGACATATATAGGAAGAGACCTGAAGCCTCCCCATCCAATTCCTCTCCCCTTCCCCTTCAAATAGACAAGGTAACTAAAGTGCTAAAATTTCTTTCAGCTAGAATGGAAAGGTGGGAATTAGAAGGGAAGCCCATGTACATAAATCCCCAAAATACTGATAACAAAGGCTTCAGGAGGCCTAGCAACAATGTGCCACAGGCTTTGCCAAGGGAAAAAAGGAGAAAAGACAGAGATGATCAGAGGATTCAAACCCCTCTCCAAAATAACCTAATTTCTCATGGGGAAGGAGAGGAGATAGATGAGCTCGACCCTGAAATTCACTGTATTGAAGACACTTCCCCTTTTCCCCATTTGACTCTATCTACATATGAGGAATTCCTTATGAACATTCAATTCAATGAGTTGGGTAAAGGGTAAAAGGTCAACAATGCTCGTAACAGATATCATCTCAAGTCAAAGAAGAAAGAAGGGAATTTTGATAGCCATGATCAACCCCTCATAGTAGAAAGGCCTGCTAAACCTACAACAATCACTACTAAAGAAAAGAAAACTCAGAATACTTCGCCAACAGCCAAAGACCATGTCTCTGAGGTAAGGGAATCTCCTAAGCCTCTTTCCTCCTTTAGTTTTGAGCATGAAATTCAAAATATTAAAATTCCCGTACCCCTCTCAGAACTAGTTAAAAATGAAGATTTTAAAAGGTCCCTCTCCAAGCTGCTACAATCTGAGGCTTATCACGATTTATAATCTTTTGATTCAAGGAGGGTGCAATGCCTTGGAGTCATCAAAGACTTGGTGGTCTCTTTATTTCAACTGCCAATGAAGAGTGTGGTCATGGACATTGTAGTAGTTGATGTTCCCCCCAAGTTCGACATGCTGTTATCAAGATCTTGGATTAAAAAACTTGGAGGAACATTATAGATGGATCTGACATATGCCACCATTCTAGTATTTGGAGGGGAACACAGGAGGTTTTACAGAGAAACTCAACTGACCTACATTGTTAGTGATGAAGCAGACCCCACCAATCACCCTATCTTTGCACTTGACACTAATTTGGGGTCTAGTTTATTGCAGATCACCGATACTCCTGAAGCCCCTTTTCAAATCAGAAAGTGACCCATATTTAATCATGAGATACCTCCTCCAACCACCTCTGTTTGGAAGATGTTCTTCGACGGAGCTTCTTCTAGCGAAGGTGTTGGCACTGGAGTGGTTTTTGTGTCACCTTTTCAGGAAACCATATCCCTTTCATACAAGCTAAAATTTGAAGCTACCAATAATGTGGCAGAATATGAAGCTCTTGTTCTGGGTTTGAGGGCTACAAAATAAATGGGAATTAAGGAGGTAGTAGTGTTCGGAGATGTTGATTTGATAATCCAACAAGTCAGAAATGCTTATTGGGCTAAGCATCCTCGGCTCATGAGTTACAAAAATGAGGTGTGGGACCTGATTGATAATTTCTTCTCAGCTTTCAACATTTCTTTTATTCCAAGAGAGGAAAATACTTTGGCCAATTCCTTAACTGTCTCAGCTAGTCTGTTCAGGATACCTCTGCCGCCTAAGATCAAATATAAGGTTGAGATAAGATATAGGCCATTTGTCTTGGACAATATCTAGCATTGGAAGGTATTCAAAGACGATCTTGAAATCAAAAAATTTCTTCAATCTGTCGATGAATTTTCTGCACTACACATTGATCAAGATCCTAATCTCGAAAGTCACCCTCACCCTGAGAATTTTTTAAATAAAATTGCTAATCACTGTATTATTCATTTGCCTAGCAATCACATTCCAAAGGGACTTGTCCCTTTAGAAAGACTGTTCGATGGAAATGATGTGGCAGTAAAGGGTAGGGTTTCAAATGGAGATGTTGATACAGTGGAGTGCAACATTGACACACAGGAGGAGCCTAAGCTTGTCAAGTTGTCAAGCAGTTTAACCAAAGAGCAGAGGGACGAATATGCCAAGTTATTAAGAGAATTCACTGATGTGTTTCCATGGACCTATGAAGACCTCAAGACATATGACACATCTGTCATTGAACACAAGATCCCACTGAAGGAAGAGGCTAAGCCTTTTAGGCAGAAGCTAAGATAGATAAATCCCATTTTGTTTCCTGTCATGGAGGGAGAAGTGAAGAAGTTGTTAGATGCCCAAATCATTTTCCCCTTGAGATATTCTGAGTGGGTGGCCAATTTGGTCCCGGTGAGAAAAATAAGTGGAGAAATCAGACTCTGTGTTGATTTTAGGAACCTGAATAGGAGCTCAAATAAAGACAACTATCCCTTGCCCAACATGAAACACATATTGCAGAGGGTAACTGGTGCATATAGGATATCCATGATTGATGGTTTTTCTGGCTATAATCAGATATTAGTCATGCATGAGGACAGAGAAAAAAAAACCTTCACCACTCCTTGGGGCACATTCATGTATGCCAAAATGACTTTTGGATTAATGAATGCAGGAGAAACATTTCAGCAAGACATGGACATAGCCTTCATTGGGGATAAAGATCAATTTGTGGTGATCTATCTAGATGACATCACAGTATTCTCCAGGTCTGATAAGGAGCAACGCTGTCACTTGAGGAAAGTTTTCTTGAAATGCCGGAGATTTGGCCTTTCCTTAAATCCCAAGAAATCTTTGTTTGCTATGAAGAAGAGGAAGCTGTTAGGCCATATAGTATCAGTAGAGGGAGTGAGAATTGATCCCAGCAGGGTAGAGGCAATTCAGACCCTGTCACTTCCCAGGTCTAGAAAGGAAGTTCAAGATTTTTTAGGAAAGATTAACTTTATGAGGAGGTTCGTCTCAAATTTTACTGAGGTGGTGAAACACATCACAGCCATGCTCAGAAAGGGAAACGAAGTAAAATGGACTGTTGAACCTAGGGAATCTTTTGTCCAAATAAAAAGGGCATTGACTGAGGCACCTGTGTTGATCAGCCCTGATTATTCCAAGGATTTCTTAATTTTTTCTTTTGCTTCTTTTGATATAGTAACAATGGTTTTATTGCAGAAAAATGAGGAAGGGAGAGAGAAACCCATTTCCTTCTTCAGTAAGCCTTTAAGAGATGCAGAGACTAGGTATGAGATCATGGAGAAGTAGGCCTATGCCTTGGTGAAAGCTCTCAAAGATTTCAGAGTCTATGTCTTGCACTCAAGAGTGACTGCATATGTTCCTTCAGCCTTTGTGAAAGACATCCTTATACAACTTGACATAGATGGGAGAAGAGGTAAATGGATTGCCAAGATCCTTGAGTTTGACCTGGAGATAAAGCCCACCAAGTTGGTGAAAGGTCAGGGTTTAGCCAAGCTGCTGGCTGAATCCAATTGCAAGGCCTTGGGGGTTAGCTTCATCAATGCTTGCTCAGTAAATCGGCATGTTCAGTCGCCCAACAAAAGCTCTCAGGGTGGCTTATCACTAGTAGAATGCACCTAGTACAGAGACATTTTGTACTTTCTGCAAGAGTTGAAGCCTCTTGATGGAATGGGAAAAAGCAAGGCAAGAGATTTAAATCTCAAGGCGGTCAAATATTGCCTTATTGACCAAGTCTTATACTGGAGGGACCCTCTAGGGGTGTTTCTGAGGTGTCTAAACCCATAGGAAGCCCAGAAAGTTATGTTTGATTTTCATAGCGGCCTTTGTGGAGGGAATCATTTCTTGAAGACCAAAGCTCACAAAATTCTTAGGGTTGGGTATTACTGGCCCACCTTATTCATTGATGTCTGCAGAGAAGTCAGAGCTTGCATCAAATACCAAAGGTTCTCAGGAAAGCAACAACTCAAATCTCTACCACTAAAGCCTGTAGTAGCTTCAACACCCTTTCAACAGTGGGGGTTGGACTTCATTGGAGAAATTCATCCTCCTTCAAGTGGCCAACATAGATGGATCATGACTACAATAAACTATTTCACCAAGTGAATAGAAGTTTCCCCCACCAGGAGTGCTTCATAGAAGGTAATTATTAGCTTCTTAGAGGATATCATAGCCAGATTTGGATGTCCTAGTAGAATTGTCACTGATAATGCTGCTTCTTTCAAGTCTGAGCCTCTAGTTAAGTTCTGTGAGCAGTTTGAGATCTCACTAATTCACTCCACTCCCTATTATCCTCAAGGAAATGGACTGGTAGAATCTTCTAATAAAAGTCTAATCAAACTCATTAAAAGATTATTGGAAGACAATAAGAGCGCCTCGGATTCAAAGCTCAAATTCTCTCTATGGGCCGATCGAGTGACAACAAAGAAGTCCCTGGGCACCTCACCGTTTCAACTTGTTTATGGGATGGAGGCTATGTTTCCCACTCAAATCACTTTACCTATAGCAAAATTCTTTCAATATCATGAAGGAGAGCCAAACCATATGGTGGAAGTGCAACATATCAGGGAGTAGGCAATGGACACAACTCACAGTGAGCAACAGAAGATCAAGCAAGCCTTTGACAAGAAGGTCAGGAAGGAGGAATTCGAGCTGGGAGATTTAGTTCTTAAGTGGGATGCACCCATGCAGGATAGGGGCAAACACAACAAGTTTGATTCCCTTTGGATCAGGTCCTTCAAAATCTCTGAAGTATTCTTAAATAACACATACAGGTTGCAAGATTTGGAGGGTGAAGAAGTTCTTAACGGCCCAGTAAATGGGCATTTCCTGAAGAAATGTTTTGTTTGAGCCTTAGACAACTCCTCTGTTTTTGTAAATATTGTTTTTACTGTTTTTTTGTTTATTTTCAACTTAATAAATGACTCCATATCCCAATAGGAGGCAATTGGAACTGCAGAAGGAGTTCTTAGAGCATTGCAAGGATGACTCTATCCCCCATGGAGCCTAATGTTAGCGCCAATTATTGCAAGGTGGTGTTTCTCTTAGATTTCAGGCCCTTGGTGTAAATGCGTAGAAATGGGGTTTAAAAACCAATCAAATGCGTTTTATTCAAAGGTCGCAGTCATGAGCACTGAGCGCAGCACATAGAAGAAGTCCATTTTGGGCTTAAAATCAAGCGAGCGAGCATTTTGTTTTCAACGGTGAGGATCCACAGATGGAGCAGATTGACGGTCATCGGGTAAGCTTGAGTCGTGGAATTGCACAAGGTTTAGTGCATGGGCTCATCTCTTATGGCCAAAGTTGCGAAATGATTAGTCTTTTCGCGATTTCGGCTACCAAGACTTCAAAAGACAAGGGGTCGCTTCTCCACTACATTTCTAAACCATGAAACATGAAATGCGAAAAACTGTTTCGGCATTTCGGTTACTGGGACTTCAAAAGACAAGGGGTCTCTTCTCCACTGCATTGGGAAACCCCGAAACGCGAAATGCGAAAATCCGTTTTGGCATTTCAGTTACCGGCACTTCAAAAGACAAGGGGTCGCTTCTCCACTACATTTCAAAACCCCGCAACGCAAAATGCGAAAATCCATTTCGAAAGTTCGGCTATCGAGACTTCAAAAGACAAGGGGTTGTTTCTCCACTGCATTTCGAAACCCCGAAACGCAAAATGCGAAAATCCCCCAGGATAGGCCCACAATCCTAGCCGGTGATTAGATGGGCCAAAGGGAAAATATTTGCGCCTATTCAGACCATAGACGTCTAAGAGCTGAATAAAGAAGAATTCCTGGCTATCGATGTTAAGGGAGGATCAAGTCGTTGGTTTGGATAGGGCAATTTCGTGACACAAGGTATCGGGGGTCCTGGACACAGCATGAGGAAATCCCCGAAAAGAAAATGTCGAAGCATCCTTGAAGACAGTTGCATGGCCCTGTGGTTACGTTGAGAATGAAACCTGAAGGAATGAAGGCTGGTCTCTAAGCTTTGGAAAGCTGACATGTGGTCACTCTCTGCGTATTCAGTCTCGGCCACCCTCCATGGAAGAAGCAGTTAATGAATATTAAGCAGGTGGTTGAGACCTTAGCTCAACCCATAAATGGAAGGCGTGGGAAGGGTCAGAAGCAATCAGCTAGTGGTGCTCCGATGGATAGTTTCCCTGCAGAATCCATGTCATTTGAAGCAGTGTCAGACAAGAAGCTACATGTACAGTTTGAAGGAAGATCATGCGCACGTAAATCCTTAAATGAGGTAGCTCAGCTACCCTCCTAGGGCCAAGGAGGTGAATTTCTCTGAGTATATAGACTTGGTTTTGATATTTTGTAGGGATGGATGGTAGAGCAGAGCTCCCGACTGTAATGTTTTAATGAAGCATTGGTTTTCCTGGCTATGTATATGTATATGAAATTTCCTTGTTTGATGTAAGGCAACTCTCTTTTTCATCTTGTTTCGATCTCATACTGAAAGGGTTCATGATTGATTGATTCACATGAATCGTCGTGACTGTGTTATGATGAAGGATCTATTATAACGTTGTTATGTTCTTTTAGTGTTTCTGCTTTTGAATATAAGAAGTTCTTGTGTTCAAATTTTTCTTCTACAGGCTGTTGGAAGCTCGATGCCTACAACAACCCTTTGCATTTCCTCACAGAAGTCTTCTTCCTACTCGCCCTTATTACAACTTACTGTCTGAAGTTGAACCAAGACCTTATCTGCTTGTGCATGCCTGGACTAGTTTCTGAGTTAGAACGATATTGTTTTGAGTTCACTTCCATTCATGACCCTCTATCAACAAATAGTGACATAAACTGATGGGCTTCAGGCTTACTCCTGCTGCAATCGAAGAGTGACTTTTGACGCCAACACACATCATCGCTCGATTCAATGTCCCACGAGCTATTGTAACTGATCGCGGATCCCATTTCTAGAACTAGGTGATGGGTGAATTGCACACCAAGTTAGGTTTTCTCCATGAAAATTCATCCGCTTACTATCCTTAGGAAAATGGACAAGTTGAAGCCATCAACAAAGTCCTAAAAACCATGCTTCAATTCATGGTGGGAGTGAACAAAACCTCTTGGAATTTGCAACTCTTCTTCACGCTTTGGGCTTATCGAACTTTAGTTAAAACCACCACTAGATTTATGTAAATGTGTTGAACCTACACATAATAGATCTAGCTAAACAATGATACACACATTTACAGAGAGAATAGAAGAAAGAAGAAGGAGAGAAAGAATGAAAGAATTCTCATTAATCGTTTCCACACTCAAAGAGTGAATAATTTACAATAGATATAGGATACATGAGTAAATAATGAGCCATAGTGGTGGTCTAGAGTGATCTGGACACACACCAACAGTTACAGGAGTAAAATGCCACCTAGTTTAGTCTCTCACGTAGTTACGAGAGTGAACTGCCACCTAGTTGAGTTAACTAGTCAACTAGTCTTCATTTAACTGACTGAACAAAGAGTAGTGAGGAGTTAACTCATGAAATCAAGGGTAATGTGCCAGTATGGTGATGATCCCAAGGCAAGTGCGCATTAGTTGGTGATCCCAATGTTGCATGGTGACAAAACCAATGCAACATCTAAACTCAACTCAACTAGTCAAACTGAAGTGTCAACTGAAAGAGAATATTCTCCAGGTGGAATATTCTCTCCTAAAATATAGGAGATTGGATAATGACTAATTATGACTAATAAACAAGGAAGGAAAAATAAATCCTAGGTGTGTGTGAAGTAAGTAACTCCAACACCCCCCTTGAATATCACTATGGTGAAAATAAAGAATGGGTCCCGACAACAAGGCCATGTTAGGTACCCAAATAAAAAAGATACAATGAAATAAATGAGGAAAGATGGAAAACCTCATGGGAAACCCACCCCCCTCAAGGTACAATGTATGTAAAAATAAAACTTGAGAAGGAACAAAAAAACAATTGCTAAGCAACCTTGTCCTTCACTCCAAGAAGACCTCGCAACTGTGCAAGTTTGTGCTCATTGAATATTTTGTTGAAGATGTAGATGTTTGCATGGATCTGATGAAGTATATGCACCATTGATATGTCCAGACATATCCACTTTATCTTCTTTTAATGAATAATATCCAAATAAAGTTTGGATGAAATTTTGAAAACCGTGTGGCCGTTTCCGGAAAAAACGCTGAAATTTTATTGATTTTAAAAAGATCATAACTTCACTTTATGGACTCCATTTCAAACGATTTGTTTTTTGAAATTGGATATTTTCCCGAGAGGAATCCAAATATCTAATTTTTTTCCTTGCAAATAGTGCTCAGAAAATATCAGAATTGAGTCTGATGTGCGTGGCTTCTTTTTTGTCTCCTGAGATGCATGCATTGCGCATGGAAAAGTATCTGCATGTGACTCCTGAGATGCATGCCATATATCTTCCACATGAATTTCAGAAAACAAATATGAAATGGAGTAGACATCATCTTCAATTAATGGAATACAAATTTGTGTAGATACTTGTGTAGAAGGTTCTTCAAATTGAGATGATTTATCTTCCTGTGGGTTTTCTACATTCTCTATCTTGTCAACATTTTGCATGCATTTTTCCTTATTCCCAAATAAAACCTCCAATCTACTCCATAAATCATTTGGAGTGAATTCTTGCGAGTCATCATATACTTGATGGAGAATTTCGGGAGAAATAAAATAGAGGATACATCCTATGGCCATATCTTGTCTATTGAGAAAATCATTTTTCTCATCGACAAAATCAGGCTCTACTTCCATTGCCATAGTTATTTGGTACATGCCTCTGCATTTGAGCATAAGCATAATTTTTGTCTTCCATTCCAAATATTTATGAGGTGTGAGAAGTATTTCTGGCGAATAATCCATCTTTTTGTTGTCTTCAATCTTCAGTACCTGCAAAAATAATTTGGTGTAGCTTTTTCTTAGTAGTCTGTCAGCTTTGATACCATGTAAATGTGTTGAAACTGCACAGAATATATCTAGCTAAACAATGATAAACACATTTGTAGAGAGAATAGAAGAAAGACGAAGAAGGAGAGAAAGAATGAAAGAATTCTCATTAACCGTTTCCACACTCAAAGAGTGAATAATTTACAATATATATAGGATACTTGAGTGAATAATGAGCCATAGTGGTGGTCTAGAGTGATCTTGACACACACCAGTAGTTACAGGAGTAAACTGCCACCTAGTCTAGTCTCTCAGGTTGTTACGGGAGTGAACTGCCACCTAGCTGAGTTAACTAGTCAACTAGTCTTCATTTAACTGACTTAACAAAGAGTAGTGAGGAGTTAACTCAGGAAATCAAGGGTAATGTGCCAGTCTGGTGATGATCCCAAGGCAAGTGTGCATTAGTTGGTGATGATCCCAATGTTGCATGGTGACAAAACCAATGTAGCATCTAAACTCAACTCAGCTAGTCAAACTGAAGTGTCAACTGAAAGAGAATATTCTCCAAGTAGAATATTCTCTCCTAAAATATAGGAGACTGGATAATGACTAATAAACAAGGAAAAAACTCAGGAAAAATAAATCCTAGGTGTGTGTGAAGTAAGTAACTCCAACAATTTACACCATTCTAGTTGGTATACGTGATAGAAACAATATTACCGATCGAATGTGAGATTCCCTCTTTGAAACTCACTGTAGAAATCCTACCCCATACTTCTGTTGAAGAAGAATGACTTTTATATCTAAACAAGATGGATGAAACATGTCACGATGATGCTCTCATCAACGAGACATATCAAAAACACATCAAAACTCAATATGATAAGTTCGTCCAACCTCGCGCTTTCACAGAAGGAGATTTGGTCCTGGTCTATGATCAAGATCATGAAAAACTTGGGGCAGGAAAGTTAGAACCCATGTGGCATGGGCCATACATCATAAAACGCATGTTACAAAGAGGTGGCTACGAGTTAGTAGATTACAATGGATTATCTCTCGGTGAGCCCCGAAATGGGCTTTACCTAAAGAAGTATTATGCATAGAATATATTAGATATGTGCTTTGTACATTGTTGTACTATATGCTTTTGATATGGTGTGTCTTTACTTTTACGTGCATGAGTTTTTTCCCAACTACTTATACTTTTATTTGTAATTGAATGCGTAGATGACATCATCCTTTCCCATCTATTTTGGGTTTGCACATGACGCTAGTTGACATACCCATAATATCGCTTCTGCAGCTTGGGTCATTTACCACTCTAGCGAATTAGTGTGTTCAGAAGGAATTTTCCTCGAATATGCGACCAATAACATTGCAGAATATCATGTTGTCATCAAAATTTTAAGCAAAGCTTCTTCTCTAGGTATATCTCAATTGATTATCAACTCGTGGTTTGTCAACTAAACCGGAAATATTTCGTTCGTAATCTAGTTTTTCTACGTCTCCATCTAAGGGTTCGTCGTCTCAAAAGATCTTTTGAATTTATAGAATATAGACATATATATAGAGAACTCAACACGGTTACAGATTCGTTAGCAAATTATATGTTAGATTGGTATATTGTGCATAGATAAACATTTGGAACATGAAACATATAAATAAAAACATCACATAAAACAAAACAATTACAATATAAGTAACCACTGCAAAACTCGTTTATATATAATATTGATAGCGAACATTTTGTCAAAATACATCGTCCAAAAATTACATAGCAGGGAAAAACATGGGCCTTTATGCCCCTAAAATCATCATAAAATACTAAAAGTGTCTAGAGGCTCTACTTGTCTCCCTGCACCACATTGTGTTGAGCATAGCACATGATTTCTCTTGTCACTCGTCATAGAAAATGAATAAGACCTTTAGGTACCCCAAATGTATGTCTTTGAAGGTGTAAAGGTACATCTCATATCCTCATGGAAAGAAATCCCATGGTCAAACCACAAAGTTTTCTCTCCACCTCTCTGATTCCTTCTACTCCGATGTCAATTTCTGTTCTTGCTTGAGCATCTCCACAACGTCCTAGTGTCGGAATTATTATTAGACATGACACACCTCTATCTACATGATGAAAATAAATGAATTATATCCCTCATCGTACAAATAAAAACATATAAAATAAAAAATATTATTACAAGGTTATGATCTTTCATACTTGATGCATCCCACTATGTACCCTCGGGAAGCACTAAATCTGCACTGACCCAAAAATCCACCCCAGCGTATGGGAAATCCTCTATCACCACAATATTCCTCCTCCACCATGCAAATAAGTCAATAGTAAATTTAAAGGTTGAGGGTTCATTTCCCAACCTAGGGGAAAGACTCGTCCATCACTCCATATGGGCCTTAGTCGTGGGGAGTGCTATCAATGCAACCTGCAGTTACATCTGTGGAACTTGCTCCAAGAAAAATGAAACTAAGAAGGATCTGTACCCAAACTGTTTCTACTTTCCTGATCGACATTTGGATATTTTCTCCTTAATGTTCCTTAAAAACCCTACACTCTAGTTAAAAATCCTAGGCTCCAAGCACTGAATAACATAGGATATCTGGGACTTGGAAGAAAGGTGGGCACTAGTACTTCCTGCAAATTTTGTAATATCAAAGGGAATGGATTGAAGATATAAATCCATCACTTCTTTAATGAAAATGATCCCTCCTACCAATTGTGACCTTGGTATGCAGTACTGGGCAACATATGCCTTTGTCGTTCGTGGAGTGGACCAATGTCCTGAAAAAAGAATAGGTGCTCCTCTCCTCAATAGCCCTGTCAGGAAATACACGTCATCCATGTCAATCTCAAGCATGTGTGGTCTTATCTGGAATGATTGCTTGTCATTATCCCATAACCCGATCAAATACTTGAGTAAATGAACTTCTTTCCTCATATTTTGTAGCTTGAAGTACTTTAGCAAGCCACAATTTCCTAAAGCTGCCCTCGCTTGAGGATCTTGTAAGGAATTTATGTCATCAAATTCATGTTCACATTCTTTCCATTCAATCATGATTGGCTATGTGAAAACCTGCAAATTCATGAATTAATCATCATTAGCTAAGTTTTCAAAGAAAATAATTTCCTTTTTTCAGCCTAGAAATAAATAAAAAAATAATTTATGTGCCTAACTCTCCTTAGAAGGAAAGAACAGAGTGCTAGCTCTCCCCAAACACACATACCAGGGCATTGAAATCTTGATCGGTGCTCCCCTCGATTACTTGAGGGAGTGTCGATCTTGTTCGACGCTCTAGGGATTTCCAAGGAGCCCAAGCTCATAAATTAAAGGCTGAAATTAGATTTAAAAAAACATGTAAATGAATGAGAAATATTAGAGAACCAACCTGATCCATACGAAATCACAAATGGTCGCCTGCAGCTCTCGAAATCAATGCCCAAAAATCACTCCAAAAGGGGAAACAAACTCAAAAGAAAAAGGAGAATAGTAAAACAAAAGGCGAGAATGATATTTTTCCCTAATTGATTTTTAATATGTCCAAATTTAATCATTTTCACCCCCTTTTCGCATTTTATAAGTTTTATTTTTGAGTTTTTTTCATTTTTAAGAGAAACTGCTAACATTTTTGCCCAGAAAAACTTGATTACGCAAGAATCTACAAAGCAGATACTTTTTGATGACCTTGTGACGCTATTGAGAAAACTTCGTCGTACTTTGTGCTCATTAAAATATGAAGAGACATATGTTAGGTGATATATTATCACTTTTTCGGACCTAACAGACTAACTACGAAAAATGAACACTCTAGTCAATCTTGACTAGAAGGGTTCTCCGTCATATCATTTTATACTTTTTCGGACCTCAGAGGCTAAAATCACGAAAAAGGACAACCTTGGATTCTTATTTAATTTATTTTCAAACTCCCTAAACATGAAAAAGAACCAAGTTTTCTGTCTATGGACTCGCAAAATTACACATTGAAGGGCCCGTCTGGGGATGAACCCTTACTTCTTCTAGTTTGTTAAATAAAAGAAGAGGAACTTACCGAAGGTGAGTTATATCGAGCATGTGTTATCCTCCTCGAGCTCGTTAAATAAAGAATATGTACTCATCTATATGGATGGGGGAAAAAATGAAGGAAGTGCATCAAGTTTCTTGAAAACTTTTCAGGCACCTCTTGTAGTCACCCTTGAACACGACACTTGTTTTCAATTTTATTGTACACTTGGATAATCCATTAAACCTCCACACTGAACCAATCCTATGATTCTTTCTACTCCTTTGACCCATCCAAAGAATGCCTCAGCACTCGCTACATTATGTTTTGGTCCACTCTGAGTTTATGCTGCCAAGTCTTACATCGTGCCTCAGTGTTCAAGGGAAGTTTCCACCTCAAAATTCAACCATCCACAAAGTTACCAG
This sequence comes from Picea glauca, assembly GCA_000966675.3. Taxonomy (NCBI): domain Eukaryota; kingdom Viridiplantae; phylum Streptophyta; class Pinopsida; order Pinales; family Pinaceae; genus Picea; species Picea glauca. The sequence goes on along the minus strand of JZKD02S0814156.1, from coordinate 172,248 downwards.
TTTCCATACCCATGTTTCTCTAGTTTCATCTATTATATCTTATCACCTTCTTGTGAAAATTTTCGTGTCGACTGATGGGGGATACATCGATGCCCTCCTTCGATGAGTATTTTCTTGTCGACTTCAACAAATTATCTGAGAAATAGACTTAGGAACACATCAATACCTTGTGACCTACATGCCTCAATGGAAGGCCTCCTCACATTCGGTAGTGGGTATTCATCAATGACCCATGACCGAGAGATTCCACAAGTGTTCGACTTCAACTCATTTTTCACATTAGCTGGATTGTATTATGAAAGTACCTTGAAAATCATCGACGTCAATGGTGATTTATCTCTCACTTGTTAACGATATACCTCAATGACCGGTAATCAAGTTTTTTCTGTGATGTTCAACATCAAATCATCTATTCACATGGATATAATTGTACTGTTATAAGGACCAGGATGAAGACCTTGGGTTGAGTATTCATCTACATATATACTTTACCTAGGTTACAATGGTGAATATCTGACTGATATACTTGTTTTAACATAGATCCACTTTGTATTGGTCTGTGGATATGTTCTTATCACATCGTAGCTCCACTGTATATTATTTCATGGTTGCGATCAAGTCAGGTCATAGAGAGATGAATCCACATTGTATCCCTAATGTCCAACTCCTTAGTCAATACTATTATGGATCTACAATGTATTTAATGGTGGCCATACTTTGAGTCACTTGTGGTCTGAGCATAGGTATTCCTGCCTTAGGAATGGAACACATATTAACATTGTTTGAGGGTTGTCTGCAACTTCTACCAGGTTCCCCAATTCCATACCCTTGCTTCGAAGAATCTACAAATTGTTTTGGCCATCAACATTCATCTTCTAACCTCACACCTTGGGGGGCAATTTGTTACACATCAAAATTCCTCACTTGGACAATGTCACATTCTCATTGTCGTAAGTGTCATAAATGTCACATTTGTGTCGCGAGTGTCGTAAGTGTTGCATCACAAACGACACCATGAAAACACTTGCTACAACCCCTAAAACATGTTAGAAGAAGAAGCTCCATCATCTGACAGTCGGAAAAAGTGTTTTTCTATGGGAATTTCTCATCTTAGTAACTTTTAGGAATATCAACGCTCCCCTGCTCATACATGGGGAGTGATAGCACTCCTTGTCCATCTCAGGGGAGTGTTGTAGCACTCTGTTGTCGATTCTAAGGGAGCGCTGAGTTGGTTGAGAAAATCTTGGAAGAAATCCCATTTTCTTCTAAAGACATCTATGGATGGATTGAGTTGGTTTGGCTCGAATTTAACTCCAGGGTTGCATCTAAGGGAGATATCACAACTATTGGAGCCATATCCTCAACTAATTTCAAATATACCCAAGGTAGTTGAGCCTCTTAAAGCCTATAAATGAAGGCATTCCCATGGTAAAAAAGGAGGAAAAATCAGCAAAGCATTGTTATTTTGATTGTGGATCTTTCGAGCAAGGTTTGGATGAGGGGGACTTGGAGAGGCTGCTACAACATCATCTAAAGATTGTAAGTTTCTTCTTGAAGTTCTCATATAATATACTTGGCATGTTTCCTTCAAGTATGTGGTTTCATGTGCTTGTCTATGTTTAATTTGATTTTCATAGATGGATTTGGTTTGTCTAATCCATTAGAGTAGAAGGAAGTCGCTTGTTTCTTGTTGTTCATTGAAGGTATTGATTTGCACCAGGAATCAGATCAAGATCGCGTATAGGAGCAGCTAGGACAAACGTCGTAAATAGAGTACATCATACTTTATCTTCTCCTCTCTTTTTCGATAAGAAAAATGAGTTTCAGGAATGCTAGTGTCCAAATGATTGTTTATGTCTTGGTATAAGGTGTTGGATTACTAAGAGGGTGTGTGAATCAGTAATAGAGAAATTTAATCCTTTTTAACCATAAAACGAAAGTGTTATATTAATGTAGCATTATCATCCGATAGTTGTAGAGTAAATAAGAAATGAAAAAATGAATAATCATACAGCTACACAGTACACCAGTGTTTTTACATGGAAATATAAAGCGGGAGAAAACCACATAATGTTTTTTCTTATATGTATTTAAGAATTACATTCATTGGAATCACCAAATTCTTTTTTTTCCAGCTACAACTTGAAGGAGGCTCCAACCCTCTAGTTTCTCAGGCTACAACCTGAAGGAAGCTCCAACTCCCCAATTCTCTGGCTACAACCAGAAGGAGGTACAACCCCATATGTTCTCCGGATACAACCGGAAGGTGGCAACAACCACCTGTCCTTGCACCATCCAACCGCCCTGACGTAGAAGTAGAATGATGGAACCACTGTCACACTATCACCGTGAGATATATTGTTGTAAACTTGTACCAATCAACTTGTAATCAACCTATAACAACCTATACCAATAACATGTGCCAACATGTAGCATACATCAACTTGTACCTCAACTTGTACCATAAACAAATGGATCAATCATGCACCAAACCTGTACAAATAACCTATCACAATAACTTTTCCAAACAACCTGTCTCATCAATCTTATCAACCAAATCAGATCTACTCACCAAGATCAATCATCAAGAAAAATCTCAACCATATGAAAAATATAACCAAGATGTGCATCAACCAAGCATATGACAACAACTCATAATCATCACCAAGATCAATATGTGCTTCTAATAATATACCAAGACAAGTATGCTACATCATCCATAAACCGTGTGTCAACAATACTACTAACAAGTGCCCAACTATAGTCCTCATGTATGTGCTAACTCATCAACTACTTGTCTCAACCATTTACCCAACATGTACCTCAACCAAAATCCCTCAAACATGAACCAATACTAAACTTTAGTAGATCTACCTCAGATCAACTCTACAGTAAGCCATAAACTCCCAAGAGGGAATCCAACATATTTACAAGGAAAACCCTCAACTTGATTCATATATTCAACATTGCACATATGAAAAACATACCCTTTCTTTCTTCTTGTAGATTTCTGTTGCCATGGTTTTGCTGTCGCAAATCCACTACCGCGATTTTTATGCCGCACTTTTTCCTGCCTCACTTTTCCTGCTGCGATTTTTTTGCCACACTTTTTCTGCTGCACTTTTTCTTCCACACTTTTCCCGCCGCACTTTTTTTGCCACACTTTTTCTGCTGCAATTTTTCTGCCGCACATTTTCTTCCGCATTTTTCTTGCTGCACTTTTTCTCTATCAATAATACCTACCCAAATAACCTTTTACAAAAATAGATAGTCAATGATATTCAAGTTTGTTTTGAATGAGAGACCCTTGCCTCTTATTTATACTTTTATGTAGCTTCCTCAAGGGGTTACCTTCTAACCATCTTAACCCACTTTCCATATTTTAGGGTTAACCACTTATAACCACTTGTCCACTTAACTTAACCACTTTCCATAATTAGTAAGTTCTCCATTAACTTTATTATTTAAATAATTTCTTTTGCATCCTCTTTGACTTATAGTAC
>JZKD02S0814156.1:141244-168695 GCA_000966675.3 Picea glauca | reverse complement strand
TCCTCTTTGACTTATAGTACACTCATCACTTCACTTTATTATTTAAATAATTTCTTCTTTGCAAACACTTTGACTACTTTGACCTTTTGGAGCTTCTAGATGACTCATGAGGGTTTTCCAACTTCACATGGCCATAACTCTCTAATTGTGAGGAGTTATGTGACGTTCCACACATCACCAAAAATGGTATGGCATGTATTATCCATCTAGAATAGTTTTACCTGCAAATATATCAAAACTCATACCATTATCCATCAAACAAACTTGGGTCCATTACCCAAACCTTTGTGCTACCGTAATTTGCTATTGAACTTTCTTTAAGGGTTGACATCAATGAAAACCAAGCCAATTAATCAACAATCTCCCCCTTTGGTATTGGTTGCAAAGCTCTTATGCAATTTTGAAGTCATATCACTCATGCTCCCCCTGTGACCATCGCTCCCCTTGGAACCATGCCTCTGTGCTCTTTCTCCAAGCATTTACTTTGCATCTGATAAATCTCTCCCCTTTTGTTATCAATGGAAAGGGTATATTTCCATCTGGGGATGCTCCCCATGACTCAACTCTTCCTGAAACTGATCTCCCAACCTGAACATTCCTATTTATGGTGCTTCCTCATGTAAATCTAAGACATATAAAATAAGCATTCAAAAGAATTCATTTTGGAGTAGAAATTACTTTGAGTCTCTGGCGAAGATACTCAAAGGCTTCCCTTGGAAGCAGTTTTGTAAATATGTCTGCAACTTGTTCTTTTGTGCCCACATATTCATCTTTGATGTTCTTCTTTGCAACCTGTTTCTGTAGAAAGTGATACTTTATTGGAATGTGATTATTTTTGGAGTGCATCACTGGGTTCTTTGAGATATTTATGGTGCATGTATTATCAAAATAGATTGGAATGGGATCATCATACTTGATCTGTATATCTGTCAGAGTTTGTTTTATCCATAGAACCTGTGTACAACATCCTGTTGCTGAAATATACTCTGCCTCGGTGTAGATAGGGATACTGATGATTGTTTCTTTCTTAGCCATGATACTAAACACTCACCCAAGTAGAACACTGCTCCATTGGTGCTTCATCGGTCATCAATGAAACCTGCCCAATCTGCATCTGTGTAGGCAATAAGTGATATATCCTTTCCTTTTGGATACCATAATCCAAACTCTTATGTTCCTTTGAGATATATGAAAATCCTATTTACTGCTAATACATGTGATTCCTTTGGTGCTGTTTGAAATCGTGCCACCTGTCCAACTTCCTGCATTACATATGGTCTGGATGTTGTCACATATAGTAAGCTACCAATCATTGACTTGTATTGCCTCTAGTCTATAGACTTTGAATCATCATCTTTGTTCAAATTGCAATTGGTTTTCATAGGAGTGGTCACTGGTTTGCAATCTTCCATTCCGAACCTCTTTAGCATTTCTCTGATATACTTAGTTTGAGAAATAAAAATTCCTTGGTTGTTTTGATGTATCTGAAGACCCAGAAAGAAGAATAGTTCTCCAAGTAATGACATTTCAAATTCATTCTCCATATCCTTTGCAAATTTATGGCTTAACCTTGATCTAGAGGTTGTTGTCTACACTTCTTTTTCTTGAACCCTTCTTCATCTTTTGATTCTTCTTCGTAAAGTTGTTCCACTGACTCATTTTATTCTTTTAATTCTCTTCCACTTGTTTCATCAATTGTTACATTGATGCTTTCCACAACTTTGTTCAACCTCATATTGTAACACTTGTATGCTTTTCTTGTACTTGAGTAACCAACAAATACTCCTTTGTCCAGACGAGAGTCAAACTTTCCCATTCTTCCATCTTCTCTTTTGATGTATCATTTGCTTCCAAATACTCTAAAGCGCTTCACCTTTGTTGGTATTCATTTCCATCGCTTGTAGGGAGTTTTGTCATTGCTTTTTCTGAGCATTACTCTTTTTTGAATGTGAACTATTGTATGCACTACATGCATCTAGAAATATCTATCAATTTGAAATCCATTAGCATTGTTCGAACCATTTCCTATGTAATTGTCATCCATTATGATAATGTTCCTTTGTCTCTGAACCACTCTCTGAACTAGTATATGAATCCATTCTCTCATCCAATATCATATATCTGTCCAAACCTGCTAAGTGTTCTTAAGAATCCATCTATGTCCATACTTTCCAAGACTCTATTGCACAATTTTCCATAATGCTGACCCATTTATCACTATACTAGCATGAAGTCTTTACTACTACAACTGATTGTACTTCAGCTAATTGATTGCTCTGGATATGTCTACTCAAAATTTGCAATCTGCTCCAAGGATGGTTCTTTGGTCTGTCACAACTACCGCATAGACTTCCCCTGTCTAATAGTCATATTACCTAGGAGTCTCTAAGCCAGATGAATCAAAAAAATTCATGCTCTGATGTGTATTCATCATCATCTTCATTGGTAGATTCATCATTTCTCTGAGCTGTAACTTCTTTCTTTCTGTATGTGGATTCATCTTTCACTACAATGCCTGAAAGTGCAATCTCTTGAAGCTATTCCTTATTTACATGTCCTTGTTTTCTTTCATTTATTTTCCAAACCTTTTTGTATTTGACATCTTTCTTTTTCTCTGTAGAATTATCTTCATCTCGTTTTATTACCAATCTTGCGATCTCTAGGAGTCGGTCTTTGTTCACCCGTTCTTTGTGTTTTCTTATCCATACTTTCCTATATATGATATCAGTGTTCTCTTTCATGGAAGTGTCGATCATGCTTCTACAATCACTAGCTATGTGTCCATAGTTATGAAATTTGTAACATTAAATGTTACATGGGGCCACATAGGCATTCCTTGCTTGAACATTTCTTTTATAATCCCTGCAATCTGCAACCTTGTGTCCAAAATTAGTACAATAAAAACAATGACCGTAAAATAAATTTGCATACCTGGGAGTGAGTGATCTTCTTTGTGGTGTAGTCCTTTTGAATTTCTGCCTTGACTGATCATGATCATGATTGAAGCTTCTTTCTAGATTGAACATGGATGGTCTTCTTGAATATGTATCTTCAATAGTTTTCTTAGATTATGGTTGACCATGATTCCTTCCTTTGAGTACTTCTTTATAACTCTTTTCTAGCAACCTAGAGTGTTTCTCTTCATTCTCTATAACTGATGTGGATGTTTCTATCTCTTCAACATTCTTGTTGAGATTGACGATTTTACGTCTCAATGTGACACATTCTTCTTCAAGCTTCTCAACCTCTTCTTCTTTCTTCATTATCTGAGACTTCATGACTTCTTCTTTTCTTTTTGCTTCTTCAAGCTGAATTTTTAATGTGATTATTTCTTCTTCAAGTCCTTTCTCTTATTGACCAAACTCTGCCTCAAGCTGGTTTAGATCGTTAGTTCTTTCCTTAAGATGATTTGTTAATATCTTCTCTCTCATTTCTGCTTCTTCCTTCTATGTTACTATATTGGATTCCAAATACTACTTTTGATATTCAAGATTTTCTTCAATCTTTATGGCTTCTTCTAGCTGAGTTCTTAAGTTCTCAATGACTTGTTGGGATTCTTAAAAAATGTGAACACTTTCCTTTTGTTTCATCAATTCTTTATTGCGAGACTTGTTTTCTTCTCTTAGTTCATCCAAAGCACTAATGAATTCTTCTTCATAATTGTCTTCCTTTTCAATTAGTTTTTTTGTCTCATTTTCTTCATGGAATTGTATTTCAAGATGTCCACATTTTTCACAATTAAAGAAAAACAACATACCTCTAGTGATTATGTACTCTTCATCTTCTAAATCTGTTTGACATGGTGAACATAATTCTTCTTGATCTGTATCTGCATCTTCTTTGTCATTTTCTGAATCTGCGATGGGTGAAAAATATATGTCATGTAACTTATCCTAAAGTTCTTTGGCTGATGAACATTTACCAACATTTTCTCTTACTGGATTAGGCAATCTTTCCCAGATGAAATCCATTGTTATTTTATTATTCTTCTTCAATTCCTTCTTGGCTGCAATCTTTGCCCTTTTTGAAATATCATATCATGTAACGACTGATAGCCAAATATAATACCCCTGTGCCTGAAAAAATAATTTTGTCCTTCCACTCCATAACTCATACTTTAAACCATTCTGACCATTAAACATTGGTACTCCATTATCAGAATAATCCATGATCTCCTTCCAGTGGTTAAACTGTTTCTTGAAGGAACCGACTATGATACCAACTGTTGGATTACTGAGAAGGGGGGTGAATCACTAATAGAGAAATTTAATCATTTTTAACCATTATATGAAATTTTTATATCAATGTAGCATTATCATCCGATAGTTGCAGAGTAAATAAACAATGAACAAATGAGCAATCATACACATACACAATACACTGATGTTTTTACGTGGAAACCCAAAGTGGGAGAAAACCACGAAATGATTTTTCTTATATGTCTTTAAGAATTACATTCATTGGAAGAACCAAATTCCTTTGTTTTCCAGCTGCAACTGGAAGGAGGCTCCAACCCCCTAGTTTTTGAGGCTGCAACCTCAAGGAAGCTCCAAATCCCCAATTCTCTGGCTACAACTAGAAGAAGGCTACAACCCCCTATGTTCTTCGGCTACAACCGAAAGGTGGCTACAACCACATGTGCTTGCCTCGTCCAACCGCCCTGACGTAGAAGTAGAATGATGGAACCACAATCACACTATCACTCTGAGATATACTGTTGTAAACTTGTACCAATCAACCTGTAATCAACATGTAACAACCTGTACCAATAACTTGTGCCAACATGTACCATACATCAACATGTACCTCAACCTGTACCATAAACAAATGGATCAACCATGCACCAAACTTGTACAAATAACCTGTCACAATAACCTGTCCAAACAACCTATCAAAACAACCAGTCTCATCAATCTTATCAACCAAATAAGATCTACTCACCAAGATCAATCACCAAGGCAACTCTCAACCATATGCACAATATCACCAAGATGTGCATCAACCAAGCATACCACAACAACTCATAATCATCACCAAGATCAATATGTGCTTCTAATAATATACCAAGACAAGTATGCTACATCATCCATAAACCATGTGTCAACAATACTACTAACAAGTGCCCAACTATACACCTCATGTATGTGTCAACTCATCAATTACTTGTCTCAACCATGTGCCCAACATGTACATCAACCAAAAGCCCTCAAACATGAACCAATACTAAACTTTAGTAGATCTTCCTCAGATCAACTCTACAACAATCCATAAACTCCCAAGAGGTCATCCAACATATTTACAAGGAAAACCCTCAACTTGATTCATAAATTCAACGCTACACATATGAAAACCATACCCTTTTTTCCTTCTTGTAGCATTTTGTTGTTGCGGTTTTGTTGTCGCGAATCCACTGATGCAATTTTTCTGCCACACTTTTTCTGCTGCAGGATTTCTGCTACACTTTTTCTTGCCACACTTTTCCTGCTGCGATTTTTCTGCCACATTTTTTCTTCCGCACTTTTCCTGCCGCACTTTTCCTGCTGCAATTTTTCTGCCACACTTTTTCTTCCGCACTTTTTCTCTATCAATAACACCTGCCCAAATAACCTTTCATAAAAATAGATATTCAATGATATTCAAGTGTGTTTTGAATGAGAGACTCTTGCCTCTTATTGATACTTTTATGTAGTTTCCTCAAGGGGTTACCTTCTAACCATCTTAACCCACTTTCCTTATTTTAGGGTTAACCCACTTATAACCACTTGTCCACTTAACTTAACCACTTTCCATAATTAGTAAGTTCTCCATTAACTTTGTTATTTAAATAATTTCTTCTGCATCATCTTTGACTTATAGTACACTCATCACTTCACTTTATTATTTAAATAATTTCTTGTTTGCAAACACTTTGACTACTTTGACCTTTTGGGGCTTCTAGATGACTCATGAGGGTTCTCCAACTTCACATGGCCATAACTCTCTAACTGTGAGGAGTTATGTGACGTTCCACATACCACTAGAAATGGTATAACATGTATTATCCATCTAGAATAGTTTTACCTACAAATATATCAAAACTCATACCATTATCCATCAAACAAACTTGGGTCCATTACCCAAACCTTTGTGCCACCGGAATTCACTACCAGACTTTCTTCAAGGGTTGAAATCAATGACAACCAACCCAATTAATCAACATAATGGTCAATAATCCAAGGGAAAGTTTACCTATCCGCAGGGGAATATTTATGTAACAAAATGAGAGACTCTAAAGTTGAGTATGAACCATAGATTTGGAAGTGGGAAAGTTTAGCCTCAGGCGTTGATGATCGAGGGGGGGAGAAGGTCCCACTTAGTAGGTACGGTGGAAGCGAGAAATGACATTGACCAACAACATCAGTATGAATATGTGTGTAAATATTTGATTGGTCGATAGGATGAGTGTGGGTCTAGCTGGATGGGAGCTGACCTTTTTTAGAGTTGACTCCAGAGAGTTCGAAGTACAAATCTGAAGGGTTCAAAGTACTCCTATGAAGGGTTCATAGTACCCCTCCGAAGGGTTCATAGTATGACTCTGATGGAAGGAATATCTGGATCGTTGATGGACACCGGAGTGAAGATATGATTATAACTGTCATTCTGTCTTAGAGGCCTAACAATATTCTTGGCAAGTGGCGATGAAGGGAATGATGTCATCCCAACCAATGTGCTTGGGAAAAATATAAACATATGTAAGACCAAAACAAGTGCCTCGTGATGATGTATAGACTCACCTTATCCCATGTGTCATGACGCGGGTGGTGCCACGTTTCAAGTACAAATCGTGCCATGTGTCACACATTTTTGGCCCTTTCGAAGCAAAGTTTCTTGGGAACATGTATGCCACATGTTGTACCCAGTGGTAGATACATGTGGTAATAGATGCCTAGGTGGAGGGTATACAGGGGTCTCAGATGTCAGGTGGCGATAGTGCCATGAGAGATGAAGTTGATTGCTTTGGAGTTGACCCTTGAGAGTTCGGAGTAGAACTCCGAAAGGCTGGAAGTGTCACTCCGAAGGGTTCGGGTAAAACTTTGAAGAGATTATTTGGGTCGTCGATCAAAGAAAGGAAATATTTAATCTCAACCATAAGTTTCCGCGGTTCCCACTTGATTCCTTGGTACGAGATAGAGAAGGTGGTAGTTAACCATTGTGCTAATAGAGACTCTGAATTAAACACAATTGTGGATTACTCATCTCCGAGAACCGTTAGATCACTAGAGTGAGAAGATGATTCAGAGGGCTAGATGGACCAGGTGGCATGTGCCACGTTAATGCCACGTCAGATCACATGAGAGATAAGGAGCCACGTGGCAATGAGGTGGACCTTGGCCAATGAAAACTTGAGAACTTTGGAAGGCCATAAATTTTGATCCAAAGCTCAGTTTAAGCGAAATTACAGTCGTGGGAAAGCTCTCTACGAGCAGAAGATGATGGTACAACCAAAGAGAAACTTTGAGATTGTTAAGGGAAGTGAAATTTTTAATACCCCATTTCCTTGAAAGTTCTTTAAGAGGGTCGGGTGTGTTACACCGATGATCCAGATTAATATACATTCTCCCGCACATATAAAAAATTGATGCAACAAGCAAGAAAAATGAAGTTGGTGGGCTATGGTGTTCCCAATTAATCACCAACTCTTCTCAAGTTGTGAGTTGCAACACTTAGATCACATAAAAATATGGTTAATTAACATGAATATGCACATTCAATCCAATACAACAATACAAATCTATATTACCTAGTAGTGGGGTAATTGTTTACTCATATATTTTATTGTATATAGATTATATATTAAAACTTGGAGCTTAAGGACCTATTTTTTTGTCTTTTGGCCAACTGTATACTCAACTGTCTATATGTGATTTGATTCATTTGGGTTTAAGACATGGATTTCAATGTCTATCATCACATTTACGAACATGGTTTACTCCTTAACTCTTTTTTATTAACTCTTCATTTTTCTCTCAAACACTTCAATGCCCAATATGATTGTTTAGTGTTACCTTCTCTCCTTCAATGTGTTATTTCAGTCTGTCACATTGTTTTTTTATTGTTCTCATCTTGAAAACTCATGATCATGCTCCTTGGGACATCATCTATGTGCTCTATACTTCGATGTTGCACACTTCTCCTTTCACACTCCATCCTTTGAGATTAGAGAATAAAGGGTTAATGCTAGTAGCAAACCATGGTGTGCCTAATTAATCAACTTATCTTATCATGTTGCAACCAACTAAAAACACACACATTCAATCTAATATAGCAATATAGAACCAAATTACTCAGTGTTGGAGCAATGTTTTACTCATATATTATATTAAGTATACATAAATTACATATTAGAAGTTGGAGCTTGTTTCCCTCTCTCTACTCTAGCTTTGGGAAACTCTCTATCTACAATTAATTTTATCTGATACACTGACTATCTAAGCGACTCTAATGCCTATCATCCCATATATATTCATCGTTCACTTTTTTATCTTTCCCTATCTGACACTTCATCTTCCAATTTGACTATTCAATCTCATCTTCTCTATCACAAAGCTTCAACTTCCTTCAACATACTTCAATATCTCATCATATTGTTCTTCTATCGTTGTCCTCCTATACACTCATCAATATGCTTCTTGCTCACATCATCTACATACTTCATCCTTTACTACACACACTTTCTTCCCATGTGTTAAAAATTATGACACACTATTTTTTCACATTCACACTTTTCCAATCACACTTCCTCTTCACTCACACTTTTATGCTCATACTTTCTTTACTCACACTTTTCCACTCACGCTTCTTTTTCTTTTGCACTTCTCTTACAATCTTTTCAACTTCCAATTTGACTATTCAATTTCATCTTATCTATCACAAAACTTCAACTTCCTTCAACACATTATTTTAATATCTAGTCACGTTGTTATCCTATCATTCTCCTCCTACACACTCACCATTGTGATTCTTACTCGCATCATCTATATACTTCATCCTTTACAAAACACGCTTTCTTACCATATGTTAAAATTTATAATACGATACTTCCTCTGGACCCGCACTTTTCCACTCATTCTTCCTTTCTTTTGTAGTTCTCTTATATCACATCCCACCTACACTATGAAAATTTTAGAGGCTCCTTGATTTTTTAAATAATTCAGTCAAAGTTGTAAATGCGAGCTTAGATATGGTCACTCCCATAATATTCGTTTTGCCTTCGAATTTCATTTCATCGACCAAAGTGCAATACGAATGACGATTTGATTGATGGAAACGGATACTTTGAAATATTTTCCCCTCATACTTTTGACACTCGTGTAAGAGAATTGTTGGACACTCGCATAAGGGATTTTTTTTTTAATTTAAAAAAAATAAAATTTCTTCGTAATTCTAAAGGTTATTTTACGTTATAAATGTATTATTAATAATAATAACATCATGGGTGTTAAATAAGAATTATTATGAAGAATTATAAGAAAACAAAATGCACACTAAAAGAAATATATGGAAGGCTTTGAAGCCAATGAACTACACCGATCAAGATTAGTATCTTGAATTTGTAAATTTTTTTGGATTTTTAAAAGGAGGTTAAAAGTTTTAAATCAATTTATTTATATTGTGTTAATGATAGTGATGATGATTATGATTGTTTATTTAGAAATTTTAATGTTTTAAATTTATAAATTAAAATGAATTACTTTGATTAAATAAGTTGTTGTTATGATGAAAAAAATGGAAATCAAGTTCTTTTTCATTAGTTAAATAATTATGGAATGCAATTTATTATAAATGTTTTGAAAAATAAATTTATTGTCTATAAATGTTGGATATTTCAAGAGAAAGTGTTTTCATCCTTTATATTATTTGTCTCACAAAATTTACTGACTCTTCATGCTAAGTTGTTTTAAGTCTTGTCCAATGTCTTGTTTCACTATGAAGTTCAAGGGAATTTGTTCTTATCTTTGCAATATTTATTTTCTTTCTTGAGCTCACAACAATAGAAAGACCATTTTGATCCTCTAACTTACTAAGTCTTCCAACACATTGGTAGTGACTTCTAGTTATTTTTTTCACTTTAATTCAAGAAATGGAGAGTTCTACCTCTATCTTCCACTTAGGATTTTACATGTTGAATATAATTATGGACCCGTTAGTACTATTTTCCGCACCCTAAACAGATCTTAAACAACTGAAAATATGCACGGAAAATAATTTTAATCTATATGAAATATGTCCCTAAGATGTCATTGATAGAGTCCTCTCCTTTTGGGCTGGTGCAAGCCAACCTCAGGAGGGTGTCCCTTGATCTCTTTTTTGATGTTTTCTACATGTAAATCTACAAAACAAAGCGTATAACAACAACAAATAAAGAGAGTTGAGGTTGCATTTAGACAACCAAAGTTTGAAAGTATGGTTTTTTAGATGTTTTCATGAAATACATGCAATCATTAGCTCAAAATCAATAAGTAAAAATACATAGAAAGTGATATCAAACAACAAATTAATGCCCAAATGATATGCAAATAACTTCTGAAAATAAAACAGTTCACAATCTAAGACACCAAGAAACCAAGAACGCAAGGACATCAAGATTTTATTTCTACAAGTATTAAGAGGTTGATTTCACCAAGGAAATAGGTACAAAAATGGTTTAAAATATGCTCATCAGATTTTTTTTTTTTTAAGGAATCCAAAATTATAATCAAAATCACCCACCAATCCCTTGATCTCCACCCGCTAAAAGTATAAATTACTTGCATGTCATCCCAGGAAAAGGTTCACTCGACTCAGAATGTCACTAGGATCAATACTCTATGCTCAGAACTGGCATCTGAGTCTCTAGACACCATCTCCTAAAAAGTAGGAAACTAGATAAAAAAAAAATAACAATCTCTCTCTATTCCATGGTAAATTGTGATAACTATGTCTCTAAAGAAAAAACACCACTTAACCAATATCTGCACTTGACCTTAGCGGAAACAAACCTTGGCCTAACCAAGTGCTAATCTTTGAAAGAACCATATGAATTTTTGTAAGTAACAAAACACCAGCCTCTAACCCTTAGGATTTCCAAGTGAGAAAATCAAGAGGTTAACAATGACAACTCAAGGGGATGGGATCCCCTTGTGGGATTTCGAGAACTCGATAATATGTGGATCTGGCATTGCAAAAAGTACTCTATGATGAAGAATGCTTGTATATGAGGATAAAGAACCCCCAAAGATAATCTGTGATAAAAAATTCTTGTCCAATGGGAAATGGATTCAAATGTATACATGCCCCCTCCCCACCTAATTGAAAGAAAACGGGGGCCTCCTCCAAGTATTCTACCTGCAACCACCACATTCGTACACCTTACCTAGTGGAAAATCAGCCAAGGTAAACACTTGGGAAGAGGTCACCTCGTCAAATGGAAATAATGTAAACATCTCCTAGGCATGAAGGTACCCACCAATAATATAAATGGTCCCTAAGGTATGAGCACAACCCATCAATGTGAAAAATGTCTTGATGTCGAACACTGACAAGGATAACTTGATCAAGGCCCAATGATGATCAACATTGTCAAATGTAATATGGACACCAATGAGGCTAACAACCATCAAGGTACTCTATGTTTGGACCATCCCCCAGATGATGTGTCGTAGTTTATGATGGATGATATACAAGGAGAAGAGGCAATGATGAAATTCTCTCCCTTGGCACCAAATTAATCAAGTTTGGAGCAAGATGAAAAAACAACACCATGTCCCTACTACTAGATGAGGGGGACTGCCGACTCAAACAAATAGACATCAGTGAGAAAAATGAAGAGACAAACAATAAGGTGACTTAAGACTCTCCCATGTATCTTCCATTCTACCCCTCCTAATAGACTCAATGCTTTAGAGCATGGACATACAAACCCTCATCCAGACTTACTCTAAATGTAAACTACATATGAAACCATGAAGATGCATGAAATGACATTCATGTTTTTAACCCAAGACAAAAATGCAGAAAAAAAATTATGTGAAGAAGGAAAACCAGCCTCGTGTAAGGCTTTATTTATACAAGGGAGATGACTAATATGATTATAATCATGGAAAAATCAGCGACCCTATAACAATGAACAAAAGACAAATAACATGTGATAAAAACATGCAAAATGAACTACTTGGATTGTTGTCCTAAAGTATAAAAACAACGAAGAAGAAACCTGAAAATGACAAATCAACAAGGGAAAACTAATACCCAAAACCCCAAAAATGCATGATTTTTTTTTTCTTTCCTTTTTCTTTTTCCTTTTTTATTCTTGAGGACTTGAAGGCTCTTATTCTCAAAGTTTTTCCAAGCTTCCATGATCAACATAATCAAATGACCAATGCACCATGCAACCAAGTGATCAATTAGACATGAAAGGTTAACATAGTGAATCCTCCAGTGCAACCAATCGTGAAGTCTCCTAAGATGGAAACACACATTTATATGCTTGTTTCTTAAGAAATAAATGAAGTATGTTTATTTAAACTTGGAAATGGGTGCATCCAAAATAATGGACATGAATGTATGAGAGCTGAGACTCTCAAAATATGACTGTTGAAATATCTTCATCATTCTCAGCTCTACCAGATCATGATCAACCCTGGCATCCAAGCAATGATCAGTGAAAAGATCTACTTGAAAAATAAGATCTGAATGTGGGATCATAGGTAAACTGTAGATAGTATCATCTTCTGATTGAACTAAAAGTTGCCTCCCTTGTTGCAATGGTATCTGATCAAATTTTTCATGAATCACCGTTGGAATATGCAAGGATAAAATATCGTGTTGATCAAATTCTAAATAGTTGGTTTGTTGCTCCTTCTCTTGAATTTCATCATCATTACTGGAAGGAACCAACAAAATCACCTGTACACTCAACTCTTCAACTTCATTTTCATGGAACTTTATACATGGCTCAAGTTTCGCAACTACCGATTCCTGATCACTGAAGCATGAGTCACCATCATCATGTGCACATCTGGAAACCTGAAAACATGCAAGGATTCCATCATCATGTTCTTTTTCTACAACAAGAATTCCTTGCGATCTTCGGGCATCCATAAGGAATTATCAACTCCTTTAGTGACCAACAAATCTTGCTCCAAATTTTTTGGTCCCTGATTCCATAAGAGATTATGAAACTCTGGATCAAAGGAAAAGGAATAATCCACCATAATGCTTCTTGGTTGGTATCTGAAGGGAATATTATCATATGCACTGAAAAATATGACATGGAAGTCAATAATAGTTTCATCTTTCCCC
Organism: Picea glauca; assembly: GCA_000966675.3. Classification (NCBI taxonomy): domain Eukaryota; kingdom Viridiplantae; phylum Streptophyta; class Pinopsida; order Pinales; family Pinaceae; genus Picea; species Picea glauca. The sequence continues at coordinate 155,375 of JZKD02S0814156.1, read as the reverse complement.
CTTTTAATGTGGTTGTAATCCCAAAGAATATCGTTCAACCAGTGAAAGTATTCAACATCCATGATCAATCATGATCTCTCAGAAATGGATTCGCCAATGGACATTGTCGAGTGGTAATCCATCCTTGTGTTCCAAAATAGGTGTTCAGGTTCACTAAGTCTAAGAACATTGCCTTGTGCTAGATCGAATCTGGGTGATTTTCCTTGATTTCCCTAGTAGAGCCGACCCTATAAAATGTGGAGTCACCAAGTGAGTTTAAAAATGAAATAAAAAATTAGAAACACTCACTAATGTCATCTGATATCCAAGGAATGACGACGAGATTCTATGGAAACGACACCAATTTGTCAGCAATATTTTCCACACCATAAATAGATTTGAAACAACTGAAAATATGCATGGAAAACAATGTTAATTTATAGGAAATGTGTCCCTAAGATGTCATTGAAAGAGTCCTCTCCTTTTGGGCTGGTACAAGCCAACCTCACAGGGGTGTCCCTTTATCTCTTTCTTTTTTTATGCTACCTATAAATCTGGAAAAAAAAACGTTATAACAAAAACAAATAAAGAGAGTTGAGGTTGTGTTTAGACAACCAAAGTTTGAAAGCATGGTTTTTTAGATGTTTTGGTGAAATACCTACAATCGTTAGCTGAAAATAAGCAAGTAAAAATACGTAGAAAACAATATCAAACGACAAATTAATGCCCAAATAATATGCAAATAGATTCTAAAAATTAAACAATTCACAAGCTAAGACACCAACAAACCAAGAAGGTTCGGTACAAGCATATCAACATTTTATTTTTGCAAGTATTAAGAGGATGATTGTGCCAAGAAAACATGTACAGAAATGGTGTAGTAGTGATCCATGCATACACAATATAAGATAGAAATAGATAAGAGAAGAGAGAAATATGAATAAGTGAGCTACCAACAAAGAAGATACAACCCTTTGACAATGAAGAGCACTTGCATATATAGCCCAAGAGGGAGGAAGAGGATTCCTAGTGTTATGTGAGAGATAGGTGGTGTATCCCCCTTGAATGAGGAGAGAGTGGAGTGAAAGGGGGAAATAGTCAAGGGAAAGTGGGAGTTATGGAGAGAAATGGGGAATTAAGTGGGTGAGAGAGGAAGTTAGGGAGAGAAAAGGGGAGGTAGGTGAGAGGGAAATAAGGGTGCCTTGGATGGTGACCACTCTTGCTAAAAACAACCTTTCTAAAAATAAACATTCCCAAAAATAGAAGTCTCCCTAAAAAATAGGAAAGACCCCAAATATGTCCGAGACCATTAGGAGACCACTTCCAAAAACAATATGTCTAAAAGCATAAATTTCCAAAAATAGAAAGTCTAAAAACATAAATTTGCAATGAGTGATAAGTGGACTATTTGAGAATTATTAGTCAGTTGTGACTAATACTCATGGATATGGGTCATAGATTAATGACTTACACTACACGATTAATCCCGAAAATGATATCTAATATGTTGCACTACGGAAGCCCCTCTATGCTTAAATAGAAAGTCTTCAGAATTTAGTGAAAATATGCTCATCGGATTTGTTTTTTTGTAAGGAATACAAAATTGTAATAAAAATCACCAACTAACCTCCTGATCTCCATCTACTAAAAATATAAAATAATTGCATGTCATCTCGGAAATGGATGAATGAACTCAAAATTTCACTAGGATCAATACTGTATGCTCAGAACTAGCATGTGAGTCTTCAGACACCATCTCCTGAAAAGTAGGAAATCAACTAAAAATAACAATCTCTCTCCAATCCATGAAAAACTATGTTGAATCTGTCTCTAAAGCAAAAAAAACACTTAACCAATATCTGCACCTGACCTTGGCAGAAACCAAACTTTTCCCGACCAAGTGTTAATCTGTGAAAGAACCATGTAAATGTCAGTAAGTAACAAAACATTAGCCTCATGATTTTGAAGTGAGAAAATCGAGGGGTTAACAGGACCTCTTGTAACTCAACCAAGGAACTATGTTGTTCATGCCACTATGTTTGGTGTGTTGTATGAACTTCAAACATTATTCTCATAGATTGGTCTATCAAGGGAAAATACACATCAATTCTACTATCATTGTGATGGGATGTACATTGGAGTTCTATGAATTTTGCCTCCACTTTACAATTGAAACAATAAAGATTCATGTTCAATTTCACCCACCATCTTGGGGAAGGGATAGTTCCAAAAGAGGATAATCCAACTAGTCAAGAGAATCCCTAATGTTCTATGGTTGTTCTAGCCTATAAGTAGGTCAATTCATATGATCAGATAGATTCAGGTGGGGGGTAATAACAAGAGAAACTATTTGCAGTAACATACACCCAGTAACAACTTAGATGTCTATATATGTTGATCAAAATAAGCAGAGCGGGGACGATTCTTCTATTTCCAATGAAGGTTGATATGGAAGCATGATGCACAAAGGGGAAAGTTTGAAGGCCACCTTCCATTGTATGTGTTATCGCACAATCTATAGTTTGGGAAAAGCCCAACCCAAACCACAAAGGTGTGACAATTGTGGGAGTATTTACCCACTATCACCTTAGATAAACACTCCCCTCACTTTAGTTGTGATAAAATCACCACAAGGGGGGGATATTGAGTAACCCTAGGGATATTGAGATAAAAAGTGAAAGGAGATGAAGGATGCCCCTATAAGTTAAGTTCAAATATGGGAAGGAGGTTTGAGAAAGAGTCTCGTGAGAAAGTGATGGTTTGCTAAGGAAGCACACCTTCAAAACAATGTTAGCCCTACCCAGAACAAGACAAGATATAGAAAATGAAGCCTCAAAACCAAAGGAGATTCAACAAGATACCTTTTTGTCCCAAATTGCAGCAATATGGAAATATATATCTCAACAACAATTGTAATAAGAGCTGCAAATTTAGCCATCAAAATCAAGTACAAGATATTGGAAACACAACTAGCAATGAGTAGATGAATTTCCAATGATTAAATAAATACTTTGATAGCAATTAGAGGGATGTTAGTTAGTGTTAAAAGAAATATATGTAGCATCCTTATGGTTGTAGCAAAATTTTTCTACAACTCCAAGTTCTAGCCACTAAAATCAGCAATTAAACCACCCAAACAATAGCTTATAACCAATAGAACAATTACCAAGGCTTACAAGTGAATTTGAACGGTAGAAGAGTGAGTAAAGAATGAAAGAGGATGTGTTTGATACAACCCTATTATCTATAACATAAATTTTATTACAAAAATTAGATCACTTGGATAATCAAGATGCCCTTAGGGAACAATGTAGCTTAAAGCATGTAAAATCAAATTCCAAACTTAAACAACTCAATCTCCTTGATATCACGTTTTCCAATGCATAATATTCAATCTCCAATGCAAAATATTAGTGCCTTATATATTGGGTTATGGAGTCTCTGGTATATGATCTATGGCTTGTTACTTCTCTAGGGGTGTAAGCCCTTTTACTCCCTAGAACAAACAATATTTAGGAAGGTAAATCTACAAGGGTGTAATCCCTTTTACTCCTTGTAGCAACCTTTTCAAAATAGATTATTTCAATGACAATTAAGATATATCTTGATGGAGGGTGTATTACCTTATACCCCTCCAAGGGTTTAGCAAAATTGACCTTAAAACCAATAAGAAACAACACAATTTCATAAATTCCTTACTTAGTTCAATAGATAACATCAAAAACCCTTCTTTATCAAGAAAATTCCATTACATTACCAAGAAACAAACATCCAAGAGATAATGCCTATCCTTTTCCTCCAATAGACAAGTAAGTCATCCACAATTGCACCAAAGAGAGATAGAGTGATTTTCTCAAGTAGCATGAAAATTCCAGCCAAGAAAGTATGTAATTCTCAAAACCATGATGATAAAATGAGAGTGAAACGACCTTTATTTATACAAGTTCATCTAAACCTATTTTTTCCACTTGAAAAGTCAACAACAAAATAGAAAGAGGGCCGACCCTCTAATTTATCTTTACATTTTACAAATAGCAAACTAACATTAAAATTAAATCCCTAAAGGGTGACATTAGGCCTCCAATAGAGACGTTTAGCCTCTAGGTGAAAGTCACTGGGCCTCCAAAATCCATGTGTCACCTCTTCATGTTCTAGGGTGATTGGTAATGCATATCTACCCATCAAATCACATCACAACACCATCATAATAATAAAACTCCATCATAACCCCAATGAGAAAGGTGACATCAAGGGATAGGGTATGACATCCTAGGGCTCCCAAGGCCATCGTTCAGGTGCAAGGAGAAATAATATCATCATCTCATGTTCTCCACATGCCTCCAAATAAAATGTTCATCTTCTCAAATGTGCAAGGAGTGGGGGTGCATCATCCATCCCCTGGGATTAAATTCCCTATGAAGGTCAAAGTGATCCAGTTCCTCCATGGAAAAACCATCACCTAGAAAGGTCCTGCAAAGACACACATGTATGCCCTCCAAGGGTCCACAAGTCACATGTATCATGCCAAGTAAGAAATATTTAATAAAAGAACCACCTAAACATATGCATCAAATAAATATTTAATAAAAGAACCAACTAAACATATGCATCAAGTCCCCGCTTTTCAAAATAAACAAATTCTCAAATACCTTATACAACTTGCCAAATTTAAGTATGGGAGGGTTGTCATGGTGCCCTATTGGGTAGGCCATCCCCCAAGTCAAGGAGTATTTCCAAAGAAGAATCTATATAAGTCATGTAAAAGAGTATGAGGTGGATGGGGGTTATGACTCTTGGGTATGGGGTTTCTTGACATACAAGGGATCATATTGTCTCATTTATGGGTGCATTTGTAGAGGGTGTGTTGCATCCTCATTTGCAATGCAACCTTTTTCCAAGACCTTTATTTCCATTAATTGATTATGGTCCAAAGAATTGAGTGTTGTTTGCAATGGAAAGTAAGTATCACCACAATTCCACTTGAAGCTAATAACACATAGAGTGTCATATACAAGGAAAGTAAAAGACACCGCAAAATGCATTCCCTCAACAAGTGTGACATTTATTTAATTATGTGTTTTATTTTATAGGTCCTTGATTTTTATGGAGAAGTGTTTCATTTCTCTCAGGACCCGAGGGCAATCATCTAGAGGATAATATATGGTTCTTATATTTTTTCCAGCTACAACCCTCTAGGCCTTTAGCCCCTTCTTCTCACGAAATGAGGTAGAAGCCCTTCTTAGGTCAATAAGTCTGAAAACCCAAAATATGAGGAGACATAAGGGAAGAGGTGTGGAAAGTAATAAGTATGGATGGGAGTGGTATGATGACCCTTCAAGGAGAACCCCTAATAGCAACCATTTTCCTAAGGGTGACCCACTTACTAGGAAAAAATGTGAACCATTTTGGAATACTAAGAGGGGGAGGGGGAATCAATATTGAGCAATTTTTACCACTTTTAATCGGAACATGTAATCATCAATTTTATCAATAATTACATTCACTTATGATTTCATTCAATATATATCATAAACATATAATCATAAACAATGCATCACATTGTAACCATAGATACATATTACAACACGGTTTTACATGGAAACACAAATGGGAGAAAACCACATAATGTTTTCTTATATATCAATGATTACATTCATAGGAAGCACAAAATTCTAAATTCTCCAACACCAATTGGATGGAGGCTCCAACCTACTATTTATAGTCTCAAACCTGAAGGAAGCTACAAGTCCCTGGATTCTCTAGCTACAACTCGAAGGAGGCTCCAACCACCTAGTTTACAGGCTCCAACCCCCTAGTTTACAGGCTCCAACTTGAAGGAATTTCCAACTCCCTGTGTTCTCCAGCTCCAACCAGAAGGAGGCTACAACCCCCTGATTTACAGGATATAACTTCAAGGAATCTCCAACTCCCTTTGTTCTCTGGCTCCAACCGGAAGGAGGATACAACCCCCTTTCCTTTCCCTGTCATGTCACCATGAAATATAAGTGACTCATCCTGTCACTACCACTAATACTATCACTTCCACTGTCATTGATACATCAACCTATCACTGCCAATCTATCACTAATATACCATCATCAACCTATATTTTTCACAGTCACATCAAGCTACCATTGTCACTATCACAGTCACATCAACCTATTCCACTATCATTGTCACATATACCATCATCAACCTGTCATTTCCACTGATACTCAACATCAATGAGACCAAATGCATTCACATATATCATATGCCAATATCACCAAGAACATCTCTCAACTAGATTCCCAACATCACCAAAACGTGACTTTATTCATGTTCCAAATATGTATCAAGATCACCAAGAAGTGCCTCAACAAGTATCATACCATCATCAAGATATGTGTCTCAACCATGTACCAAAACATGTACCATATCATGCATCAACCATATACCAAAATATGTCATAAACCATGTACCATGAGATGTGCCTCAACCATATACCATATCACTCATGATATGTCTCAATCATGCCATAAACCATGTACCATAAGATGTGCCTCATCCATATACCTTGACACTCATGATATGTCTCAATCATGTCATAAACCATGTACCATAAGATATTCCAAAAGAAAGTACCATAAAATCAATGATGTGCCTTAACCAAGTACAAAAATATGCACCTCATACATATGTCAACATCACAAAGATGTGCCTCTAACATGCATCAACATCACCAAGAACTATATCTCATACATGTGCCAAATATATGCCTCAAACCATGCACAAAAGATGCGCCTCAAGCATGTTTTAATGTCTCAACAATATGCCCAATACATGCCTCAAGAATGCATCTTAACATCACCAATGTATAACCTTAAAAACATGCATATAAACACACCTGCAACTCTGTATCAAATCTGGTGCATCATCATACCTAGCTTAGACTTTTGACAACTTGAAACAACCATCTTTCTCAAATTTCCCTCAGCCTTGCTGGACAGAGGCTATTTAATCTCACGGGGCCTTGCGTGATGAGCGTTGTACAACCTGCAAGGGTGCCTCGTGGGACACCTATAGCCTGATCCATGAGGGTGAGATAAAGTAGGGTTTTCTTAGAAAAACCATTTGCACAACTGTAATCCCGAAACTTCTCCTTCACACTCCTTCACTACCTCAGATTCAAAAACATATCACTTGTTCACTTAATAGATATTCAATAAAATTTCTTTTTCAAATGAGAGTCTTCTTGAAGTGTATTTATACTTTTCCAAGTGACTTTTTCCCTTAACTTTAGGGTCGACTTGTACTTTCTTGTTATAAGAACTTTACCCTTTAATTAATGACTTGTAACTTCTTGTTGTAACCATTTAGGGGTTTCTTAACCATTATTTGGGGATTTCAACTTCATGAGGGAATAACTCCTTAACCTTGAGGAACCACGTGACGTACCACCTACCATTGGAAATGAGGACTATCCATCGATGAGGGTGTTACATGCATTTTCACTTTCCTTCATCATCTTTTTCCTCAAAAAACTTCGGGCTCTATGAACACACCTCTGGGTTTCTTGTAGACTTCTTCAAAGTGTCTTCCCTAGAGGGCCATGCTTAAATCTATGCCATAAGTGGGCCACTTTGGAGAATTCTCCAAATACACCCATCACTTATTGCTTCAAACAAACCCACCACTTCTAGAGGCTTCTTCTTGGGTTGAACAAGGTTGACATCAATGACAACCAACTATCCAACAAACCACCAATGTGAAATGAGGAAAAAGGCAAAATTTCCAAGAAAATGTGTTCAAAATAAAGAAAGGACCATTTGCAACACGTTCAAATTCTTCCATTATTAAAATGACACTTACCATGAGACCAAACTTGTTACCTCATGAAGCGAGACCTGCTATCCTTTGTGGGACAAGATGGTGTGGTGGATGTTGATGTTGTCGATCAATGGTTATGTGTGGTAAGAAGAGGATCTCTATTGACTCATTTGGTTCTCATCACTCCATGTCTTCAACCTATGGGCCTCGAGACATCATATCCTTAGTTACCCCAAAGAAATGGGGGGTAACAATATGAAAAAATGATAACAAAGGATCATGGAGCCTTGAATGTCTCTCCCAACCTATTGAATGGATTAGAAAGTGACAAAGGGGAAGTGTGAATGAAGTTCAACCCTCCCTAATCTCCAAAACTATTCGATATTGCATTATGGAATTAAAATTAGGCTCTCAAAGGTCCCTTATGTATCCCATTCTTTCAATATGCCTTCATTAAGGGTTACCCCTTAGTTTTCCATGGTGTCTATGTTGTTATTTGTTTACTCGAAGAACATGATAGAAATGATTCTAATTAAAATGATGGATCAAATATTTTTTTCTTAAAAAATGTCTAGCCAAGGATGGAGCACCATTGTCCCTTTATGATCTTAAAACATTGATAACTAGAGATAAATCTCCAATAATTGTTATGGTGTTGTTGGTGAGCTTGGTCAAGGCTTCAACATCGTTGTTGGTAGCATGCCAAGGCCCCATGCATACTGTGTCACTTTTTGTCCATTGAGAGCATAAATCACCTCCCCCACCCTCGACACCCATGTTACCCCTACTTGATTATTGTTATTATTACAAAGGAGGTTGAAATGCCTTTTTAAATAATTTAAGAAAAAATTAATTTTGGTTTTGTTATCCCTTAGCCTAGGGATAACTAAGGATATTATGTCTCGAGGCCCACAGGTCCTAGACATGGAGTACCGAGAGCCATATTGACTTGAGCCTGGCCCTGGAGGGCCCAATATTTCTTCTTCAATGCCTCCATCATGTTAGTAGCAGTAGCATCCATCCCATCATCCCGGTCCTTCAGCAGCAGTGGGTCTTTATCCATGAGGTAATGGGTCTGGATACCATGGTATGTGTCACTTTGATTCTCAAAACATTTGAATATGTGTATTTAATTATTTTTGCTTCTGACATGTGCTTGGACTGTATGCCTTTCCACTTGTCCACACCTAGGGGGAATGACAGGATGCCCTAGCAAGTTGGTTCCCTTAGGATTTGAATTTCCACTAGGTGGGTTCATGAAAGGTCATCATCCATTCCCACCATACTTATCACTTTTCATCATTTTCCCTCTCATCCATCCCCTACATTGCTTTGTGCATTGGATTTTTCAAGCTAGAAAAGGGTTGTACCTTGCCTTGTGGAAAGATGGGGCTAAAGGCCCAAAGGGTAAAAGTAGTTGGAAAAGGATAAAATACAAAGAAAAAAACCTTCAGATGCTTCGCCCAGGGATCCCCAAGAAATCAATAAAAATCTTCTCAGCAAGAAATGGAGGGACCCATAAAATAATAAAATCAAGATCTAGTTGGAGGATAGGGGGTCTCATCACGAGCTATCCTATTATGTCCATGGGCATGTAGCAGTATGAAACTACCATTCAGATGGTCACCATGCCAGGGTAGTGGCTCTTGGGGGCATATCCAAGAGAAAGGGGGTCTCATCATGAGCCAACCTTCTCATTTCCGTGAAATGCTTGTGGGTAACACTGTCACCACTGGTCACCACACCAGGGAAATGTCCCCCAACTATTCTCTTGAAAGAAAAATTAATAAGATGAAAAGGTAAAATGCATTGAATGGGCTTGGAAAAAATTTCATCCATGAAAAGGTGCAACTCACCCTCTTCAAAGGCATCCACAGGTAAGCCATACATTTCCCTGTAATCACTGCACCCATTGCTTAAACATCCCCATACCACCTCATCCACTTACATGACCTAGATTTTTCCTCACTTGGTAACATCCCACATCCAATGAGAATTATCCCAATAGGACCTTCTGAAACCCTCTCCAAACCTGGCTTGTAGAATAGCATAACGTTTTTGAGCACTTTTCTGGGAAAGGGCGGTTTTATGCACATGTTTAGAGAACTTGATTATTAGACGTGATTGACATTGCTATGATCCTTGTGACTTATGAGCCCATGGAGGGAATACTTTTTGTTGCAGGGCCACACCCGACAAACAGGTACACATGGGGAGATGATTAGCTCGAACCTCCATAGGGACAAAATCCCACCAAATGGATGTTCAGATCCCAACAAGGGGCATACATGTATCAGAGGCTTGTACCAGAGAGAGAGGAGGATGTTCCACTAGAGACAACTCGGCAGGCCTGGACCCAAGGGGTCTTGCCCTCCCACCATGATTTTGGCCTTGGAAGGACCATGATGTCACCTCTGTGACCCTTGACATCACCTAGCGTTTGATGGACACTATGGAGGCAGTTGTGTTCCAAGTGGCACGTGTGGTTTGATCTAGAGGCCTTGGGAGGCCTAACATTTTTCTCCTAGAGTGCAACGTTTCACTTGGGAGTCCTAACGTCACCATAGAAGGGCATGACATCACCTATTTTGCTTGATTTAGGGTTTAATTTGTCATTTTATGTAAAAAATTGGATATTACATGTAAACTGACCATGTCATCCTTTTTGACCTAATTTTGTAAATTAAAGTTCATTTTCATTGTATAAATAAGGGTTTTTGCTCTTGTATTTTTCATGATATTTCACTCACACAAGTGAGGTCTGAAATTTTCACCTTACTTAGGGTTTATTGGCTGAAATTTGGTGCGCACTTCTTGAAGGAGGCCAAATCTTGGTGTTTTTGGCATTTTTCTTGGTGGAAAGTCTTCAACTAGGCCTATTGCTAGATTATTATTGGTGAATGTAAGTAGATTTATGCATTTAATATTTACTTTGAATGGTTATGGTACATTTACTTTTCATCTCTTCCAAGATTATGAAATTGCTAGCTTAAAACCCTAGGAGGTCAAAGAACATGTTATTGTTCTTGCCTTAACAACTTTTTCACCTACTAGATTATGCTAGAAACCCTACCCCTTGAAGCATTGTGCTAGAGCCCTGCCATTGCAACACCCTAGCATCACTTGCTTCATCAAGATGTCATTTAATTCATCCTTGAGCTAAATAAAGAGGAAAACCGCTAGGGCCTAGGGTTACTTACTTCCTAGTGGTGATTTTCCTCCTAGGGTTTAGTGATTGAGGCCTTGGGTTACCAACACCTCAATCATTGACCTTACTGTCTCTATCTCTCACATTATCATTTGTTCCTTCAATATTTCCGCTGCTAAAAGTGACTCCATTATCCCTAAAGACACTAATCTAGGCCTTGTACTTGATTGATTGATGAAAACAACTCTTAAAATTTTTACCTCAAGTTATCTATTAACTAACCCTAATCCTAGAGTAGACTAATTTACTAACCTACTTGATGTTGTTTTTTTTTTTGACGTAAATGGGTATGTTTTATATTAGAGGGGTGGAAAAGCCATAGATTCAGTTACAAAATTGGCCCAATGTGTCTTCGAGCCTACTATCCTGATTACAGTCTACCTTGAAACTAGACCTATTGACTGACTTAGCTCCCTTTCTTCTTAATATACTGCTTATTTAAAGCCTTGGCTGAGACAAATTCCAGAGTGCTTGGAGAGCTTGCTTACATTTACAATTAACACAAAAGATTACTTCTCTTCTTCCTGGCTCCAATTGCTGTTCAGTTGGGCCATCTTAGCCTCCAGTTTTTCCATTCTTTCATCAAATTCTTGCTGAGGGTTCTTCATCTCTTTGTGAAGCTTGTCCAATTCCTCTGCAAAACTGATTTTAGTCATGGTGATGTCTGACTCAAGCTGTTCTAGCCTGCGTCCTGCTTCCACATCCAAATTTTCTAGAAAGTCTAACTGATGCTGAAGAATCTGTTGCAGATTTGCAAGAGTTTTGTCCATCTCCTTCAGCCGCTCTTCTGTGCTCATCGTCCCTTTGGATGAAGACGCCATCTCCCTACGAGCTCTCACCTCGTGCGCCTGGCTCTGCTTACTTTGTTTCCTTTCACTCTCTGAGTACCTAAGCGTCCTGCAGATCTTTCCTTGGGCTGGAATGAGGGGGGGACGACCTCCCTTTATTCCTTTTTCGCTCATTTCCATCATTGCCTGTGGGATCTGGACGAGATCGCGTGGATCCTGTGCTTGCCTCAGATCTGGGTCACCATTCCTCTTGGTACTTAGCCTAGATTGCCTACCAATCAAACCCATTGTCTCTGTATGCTTGCTCGATTCGCCCAGATCTTTTGTCCCTGCGCGATTCAGCATTTGGATGAGTGCCCGAGGCCTGCGTGGGTTCATGGGATCTCCACTCTTTCCATTTTGCCATTTATTGACAGCGCTCCTACCTCCAATAACACGCCTTGGTTGGCTTCTTTGTCAGCACTTCGATTTTGATCCCTCAGTACGTGATAGAATTGACAGGAATTCAAATTTCTTAAAATGAGACAAATTTTATCAAGGAGATTATTGAGTTTGATACTTTGAGTTTTGGATCTCTTGACCATGGCCTGTATGATGATTATGGAATCACCAATTACTGTCAAGTTTGGAATTCTGAGTTTTAATGCCAATTGCAATCCTTTCCAGAGAGCCAATGCCTCAGCCCTGTTGTTGGTTTCTATACCGAGCCCAAGAGCATATTGCGTCACTTTGTCTTGTTTGGGATCTTCAATTGTGCCCCCTCCTCCAGCCAGCCCTGGGTTCCCTTTCGAGGCCCCATCAAAATGGAGGATAGGTGTTTTGATTTTACTTTTCCAGTTGACAAATTCCTTTCCTCTTTCCCCGATCTCCCAACTTTCTTGGTTTGGATGACTTCGATGTTGGCTTCCTAATCCTGGGACGTTGAATTGAGCTATCCAACTCCTCTGATCTTCATCTAGATTGTGTAGCTTTACTGTGGAGCTGAGATGTGTAGCTAACTCCCCCAGCATTGCTTGGATTTTAGTGACAGTTCTGACTTCACTTAATTGGCTTTCTTTAAAAATTCTATGATTTCTTTCTAACCAGAGACTCCATAGGACGAGCTTTGGTAGCAATCCCCATATCCAGAGAGTTTGGTTCCTTTTCTTGTCGGCAAAGGGGAACAAGGATTCCCATTGGAGGAGTAGGCTGATTACATCAGTGGGGAGGTTGGTGACTGGCTGGGAGCCTGCCACCTTCATCCAGACTTCTTTTGAGTAACTGCAATTTAGGAGAAGGTGGTTAGTTGTTTCTTCCTCTTGGAGGCATAGAGGGCATCTAAAGGGCCCTTCCTAGCCCCTTATTTTGAGATTTCCCCCCATTGGGATACTCTTATGAGCCAAGGTCCAAATGAAAAGGTCAACTTTTGGCAGGGAGCGATAATTCCAGACTGCCTTCCAAAGGGATGGATTTGGCAATGCAGTGGGGACGGAGCTGAAAAGATGGTATCCCTATGATGTGGTATAAGCCTGAGCATTCCTGCCCCATCCTCGTTCGTCTTTGCCTACCTTTTTTAGAGGAGCTTTCCCTTGCAGACACTTCTTGAGAGCATCCCATTGCCTGTCTAAAATGGCTAGTCTGTTTGGGACTGCCCATCCTTGCCAGAGATGAGGCCTTTCTGCTCCCCAAACTGAGATGTCTGAGAGTGTTGAGATGTTTTGATTGTCCATCCATATTTTGAGGTCTTGCAAGCCTTGGTGCTGATCTAGCAGAGGGTCTCCCATTATAGAGTCTGTCCAAATTCTTATTTTCTTGCCACTTTTCAGAATCCAGGTTAAATGGGGGGTGAAGAGAGGGATCACTTTTTTGCAAAGCGCAAAGATGGGAGAGCTTTTCCCCTCCTTGCATGGGAGTTCTAAGCTTCTATCCCGAGACCCTCAAAATTATTTCCTCCATATGGCTCGTTTACTCCAAGTGGCTTTGCCGGTTACCATTTTCCAGAGAAGCTTTGCCCCTAAGGCCAGATTTTGAGTTCTTGTGTTTTTAAGATTGAGACCTCCTTCCATATAGGATTTTGTGGTTTTTTCCTATTTAACTAGATGAAGCTTCTTCTTTTCCTGCTTTCCTCCTTCCCATAGGAATCGTCTCTGAAATGCTTCAAGTTTTTGAATGACTGTGGCTGGTGCTAGTAGCAACGAGCATTGATAGATTGGGAGGCTAGCTACTACAGCTTTTATCAAGACTGTTTTCCCTGCTAAGTTCATCCAATTGCCCCCCCAGGTAGAGAACTTGTTCTTAAGTTTTTCTGCTAGGTGGCTCCAATGGGAAGCTCTTGGGGCAGACTTAAAGATTGGAACTCCTAAATACT
>JZKD02S0814156.1:120241-132522 GCA_000966675.3 Picea glauca | reverse complement strand
AAAATGAGGTCTCAAGGTCGATTCTCACCCCGATTTACTTGGAGGGCGTGCTTGCGGGCTGTGCGTTTCTCCCTAGGGGTTATAAGGCAGTCGGCAGGATTCGACCCCGTGTCACGCGAGTACGATACTGCCGTTGTTACCGATTCCCCTAGTACAAAAAAAAAAAAAATAGGATGGTTGATAGAATAACTAAGTTTATAAGAAGAAAACACATTAATACTTCTTTCTCCCCCCTGAACTTCTTAAGGGACATGCTTGATAATGCTAAAGATCCTATTGACCCTAAGATGAGAGAGGGTGTTTATTGAATTCATTTCTCACGTGTTGAGGTATATATTAGTGAGAATAGTCATTTGGTGAAGATTAGATTGAAAGAACATTGTGCATACATCATATATGATAGGAATAAAAATTTGGAAATGGTTGAGCATTCTCATAAATCAAACCACTAGATATGTGTTGAACATGAGAAGGTGATTTGTATGGAAGAAAATTACAACAAGAAACGTATATGTGAAGTAGTATGGAATGGAAAACATCCTCCAAAATTTCAAAAGGGATGATGGTTTAATATTGAGTGAATCTTGGAACCACTCATTAAACCCTTAAGAATAAATTCACCAAAAATAACAATTAGTCGTTGCCTGAGGTCACTCTCTATGATGAGTAATTATCTCATTAATCAAGATAAATCCAACTGAACTCAAATCACTATTGTGACTTAAAGTGTATTTATGGGTCATCATTCTCTCATTTTCCCTTGAGATTTCTTTCTCCTGATGTTGGACTCATATTCATAGTCCAAATCATTAATTGAGTGAGGAAAAATCCACACAAATTTCCATATAAATCTCTGAGGATACACCTTCCACTCGTGAAAACCTAAATGAGAGACAAAATATTATTTTATTAATATTTTTATTTTATCATATAATTAATAACAGTAAAACATTAATAGATTTTTGTTTTCATATTTTTTTTAAATAAATAAAAAATATATTATTCGAATAAAAGAAATAATAATACCTGAAATAACTTGGTATTCTTCAACCATGTGAGAGGGTTCCAAATGATTATAAAAATTCAGTTATCTATATTATTTATCCACAATTGATAAATGAATTTGATAACCTAATTATAACAATGTTCAATTGATTAAACAAAGGGGATGGAAATCGGTATTTCGATCTACCAAGCCTATATTTCTTGTCTACATTGGAGATTTTCTAAATTTCATGAAAGAAATAAAATCCTATCAAATTGTCAAACAAAAAGAACTTTGAGACACAAGAGATATGTGCACTAGTGAAGTTGGATCACATTGCCAACAAGATAGGACTAAAAAATAGTGCATAACATAAGAAGATTCTTAACCTTGGTTAAAAATTATGGGGAAGAAGGGGCCTTCTTTGTGGGGCACTAGAATATGCCTTCTCTAACTTTTGTTCCAACATCATTACCCCTCACCTTCAAAAGAAATAAAGAATCAATGGAAGCTAGTCACTTTGAAATATGTTGAATGCTAACATTGGAAGAAGAAACTAAGCTTTTATATTACTCCACATTTTGAAATAGAGAATATTATTGGTGATGAAAAATGCAGCATACCCAGGCACCCACAGGCGGGGCAATTCCACTAAAAAAGGCTGCAACACACCCAACCACCAACAGGTGGGGCACACTGTAGTCCCAAGACTCAGTTCTCTGATCTTATCTCAAAAACAAAGAACTTCTCAACAATGTTATAAGCACGCACACCACATGCATAAGACAAGATCCATGCCACAACATAAAAGAGATAAACAACGTGTCATGCACAACAAATAATCATCATACAGGCCCATTAAAAATACATATCTCAAATATAATTAAATACACAACAGAATAAGATTATACAGAAAACACAGACAATACTTATCTTTGCAGGTAAAAGTTCACCAACTAGCTGCAAACCAAGGACGTTCCTCCCAAACATAAACACTATTGTTCATTTACTCTCAACAACAGGTCACCCCCGAGCTAGGGCTATGAATCCACAAGGATGGATCCTAGGCCAAGTCTAAACACATAGCAGTTGGCTAAGTATCTCTCAGGTTTCCCAACCTCAAAACAAATCCTAATTTCCAACTCTCTTTCCCTGTCAACCCGCATAACCCCAAGAAATGAACACCTTTCTCTGCCATGCAGTGTCTCAGTTTGTTCCATTTCTCTCTAGGACTCTAGTGCTACTGGTCAGGAAATATCCCTACTGGAAACTCCAAGGACTCTCAGCAGTGAACAGTTCCATATGAACTGTCATCAGTCTCATAACTAACAGACCTCTCAACACTCAAGCTATCAGAGGCCTTTCAACACTCACAACAATCCAGGTACACCAGCTCTCTTCTACCCAGCCCGCAAAACCCCAAGAGAATGGACCCCCTTCTCTGCCACGCAGTCCCTTAGGCTTTCCATCTCCTTCCAAGGCTCCAGTGCTTCTAGTTAAGAATATCTCTGTTGGGAATCTTAGGACTTGCAGTTGTGGACAGTTCTATCCGAACTTCCATCAAGCTCATGAACATAGGCATCCATTCCCTCCTAGAATGATCAATAAATAATTACATCCATTCAACGATGGCTCTCCTCTTCTTTCCATTTGTTTCCATGCTCATCCCAAGAGAAATGAACTAGCAGTAGTGAGTGAAGAGGAAGAAGAACAAGAGAACAGAACGAACCAGGGGAAGAAGACAAAGAAGAGGAGGAAGAAGAAGAAGACCCAAAACAACCCCCAAGGGATGTTTAAATCACATGAAGACAAGAGACACATATCCTCCCTTCCAAGAAGCTCATGTAACCCCTTTTCTCCACAAAAATCAATTATGGGTAAATAAATAATAATAAAAATAATTAGCCCCTCAAGCCCCCTCTCTTGTGGAATCATATCCCCCTATCTCTTTTGTCCTTGTTGAACTTGCAACCAATGGTGCATTTTATTAATGTATATGAAGTATAACATTTCCTAGGCGCTCTGGCCCCCTTTTCAACTTTATCGGCTCACCAGCCTAAGTCATATTTACATAATACATGATTATAGTTCATAAGGGTTAGAAGCAGGATGTTACATCCCCCTCCCCTTATTTTGGCACTGTCCTCAGTGCACAACACCATTCCAATGTTATTAACATTACAAATCCATGCCCTCTGGCCTTAATCGACACATGAAATCCATCCCAATCTTATATACATAGGCACTCTGGCCTAAATTTAAACATTTATACATAGGCATTCTGACCCAAAACATGTATAATGATCTTTCGAATTTATATTTCTGGCAGTAGTTCCAACCAATAGGCTCTCCTTCCCTCTCAACCCTGCACAACCCAAAGAAATGAACCCCTTTCTCTGCCACGCAGTCCCTTAGGTTGTTCCACTTCTGTCAAGGGCTTCATTGCACTCGACCATGAAGTTTCGGAGTTGTGCTCCCAGAACTCCATTTGCAACAATTCCATTGGACTTTCTTCATTCTATGCCCTTATCATTCAATTTCTCCAGCATCATCTTCTTTTCTCCCATACTCTGGTACTTTTATAGATCTTCATCATTCATCATTTTCCTACAACATTTCAAATCAGCGTATCAATTCACATTTTGTGCATAAAATTTTCATTTTTTCTCATAATCTAAGAGTAAATTTTCATAATCCAGTACAATACTTATCTGTGCGGTTCATGGATCTGCATCCATATGGTTGTCTCATTAAATTGGTTCATTTTTTTCCTTTGACATAATCATTGTGTGCATGACCCCAATCAAGAGCTATCAAAGTTTCCTCTTCCTTGTGGTCACTCACCTTCCAGGTCCAGGCTCAGGCATCCCCTTCCCTGCTATACAGTCCCTCAGGAAATCCATCTTTCCTGACCAAG
This sequence comes from Picea glauca, assembly GCA_000966675.3. NCBI lineage: Eukaryota > Viridiplantae > Streptophyta > Pinopsida > Pinales > Pinaceae > Picea > Picea glauca. Next base: position 128,620 of record JZKD02S0814156.1, on the reverse strand, counting down.
TCTTTCTTGCACAAGAAGATTTCTAGAGACTTTATCGAGTCTTATAGCCGATGTGACTCTCTGTCATGTGTTACCACAACACAACATATTCTAGGGCAATCATGGCTTACCACAGGGTCCTCATGTCCCAACAATATCCTTTTCCATGCCTTCTAGATTCCATATCCAACATCTCATCTGTATATACACATACAGTCATCATGAGATAACATTATAACCATTTCCAATCATAATTTCAAATTTGTTTTATACATGAAAACAAAATTTTCCAAGCATGAGCTTTCTGCTCATAATGGTTGGCTCTACAGCTGTAGATATCAGTCTTCCTTATGGGCTTACACCCCTGCCATATCCAAGACCATTCTACCTGCAATTTCTTCAATTTACATTCAACCAAAACAATTCGTCAGTAATTATCAAATCATAATTCCCAAAATTGTTTTAGATAGGAAAAATAAAACTTATAGACATGAGATTCTACTCATAGCAATTTGGCTCTTGCAGCAATAGGCATTGGTCCTCTTTATGGGATTACAACACTTTCATATCCAAGACCCTTTCCCCCTGCAATTTCAACATTCCTCAGCCAAACAAATTGTCAATATCTCATGTACAAGATATATATATATAGAAATGATTCAAAACAAAATCACAAAGTGCTCTCATAATTTTTTACAACTACAATTCAATCACTTCTATTAATCCAACTATCAATTGGAATTAACTCATCATTACATACACATGTATTATCAGTCACACCGACTTTTCATAATGCAACAGTTAATAAGATAACAATCAATGTGCCAATACCCATGGCCACATCTACACAATGCATACATGCATTGACTACATAATACCACATAACTATGTCATGCATTCCACTACAATGAGTTGGAAGGTCTGGCCAACAACTCAACACATCCTCCACACACTTCCTACTACTTGGCTAACTATTTGGTTACCTTCCTTTTCCACCCAAACACAACACCAAGAACATAATCCTTAAATGCTCTTCACTGTTGGCAAAGAGGTTGCAATCCAAACATCAAATATACAATAAATACCATTGAGCACTCACATAGTGCTATAGCCCTTCCATATCCAACCATCTCATGATCTCACACATGACTAGATGTATGCATATCAATTGTTATAGAAGGAGTATGTCTCATGAATTAACCCGGTTATGATCTCATAACCAATCATAACATAATATGCAAGCAAACATTTATCTAAATGCATTCTAGCATCAACAACAATTACATAATCTATGCCTTCGGCCATTACGAATCAATTTAAATATTGAAATTAGCTGAGGGAAGTCTTACCTCGATCCCCTTCAACATGTATGCATCGACATAAACTAAATGCGTACCTGCCTGGTTGTTATCAACCTACTTGTTGCTATTTGATCAACTGATATTTGTAGAGGCTCACAAACTTCCTCCTTCATCATTTTGATCACCATTCCTGCCACCCTCATGCGCCTTCACCTAGATGGAATTCACAAGCAACACCAACATCCACATCTTTAACCCTGCTATATCGGTTTTCCTGAATACATTATCCATCATTAGTCATACTCAAACATTATTTAATAATAATAGACTATTCTAAGTTCACCAACATGTTATATGCATATCCAAGCATGTACATATGCAAAATTACACATCCATATGCACCAAGCATTTACTGTCATCATGCCTACTAATGCATATGCATTTTAACTTCATTGTATGCCTCATGCACTCTAGTGCATTTATGTTTCAATTCACTTATTTATTTATCTATTTATGTTGTAGTTGGTTTTCCTTGAACTCCTTTAGATCCTTGTTGCCTTGTGTGCTCCCATTATTCTCATCTGCACTATGTTTCCCTGGGTCTAAATACTTTTCCAGCCACGTTCCACTTGGCCATTCTATCCCACTTAGTACCATTCCCCAATGGAAATCCATTTTCATTCAGTGCCACTTTTCAAGTGAGAGAGCATTCCAATTTCTCTGCATTGGCATCCTGCTTCCATTGTGAACTCTAATATCATAAGTGGATTTTCTTTCACTAAGTACTTTTAGACAAGTAGATAAGTCATATCTAACAAATCCTCCCCTGGGACTCTTATGCTTGACACATAGATATCATTCACACACCACCTCTTAAGCTCTTTGTTTTCTTCCACATCAAGCTTGCAACTGTCTACACATCTCTACCTTCAAGGCTATCGAGCCTTAATTTTCCTTTCTATGCCCATTAATGGCATTATTCAACTGCTAGATTCATATCCTATGTGAGGATTCTTTCTTTTGTAGTACCTTCTCCAACTTCTGTAATCTTTGTTATGCTTCCATGATTTTAATATATGATCTTGTTCTTGAATTGATCTGGTTATACCTCCAATCCTGACAAACCTTTTATGTTTAATTCATGAAGAAAAATTATATCAATCTTCATATTATAACATATTCCTATTATTTTCCTCTAAATCCTCTCAATAAGCTTTCCAACGACTATAATATTTCCCCAATAGGATATCAGAACTGAAATTTAGGGCTCCCTGAAAAAACACTTTCATCTCTCTGAGCTGATACAAAAAATTGAAATATGTAAATGCGCTTCCTTCAAACCAAGTTCTATGTGACAACGGCTCAAAACTGCAAGCTTAATCACCCTTTATCACCCCGCTCTGTGATTTTCTACACAGGAGCTTGCGTGAACACACGGTCTGAGGGATGAATTACTTCCAGGCCCTTTTTACCTTAGCATGAGACTAGGGTTGGGACCAAGTCCTTTGGACTTCGCCTTTCGACTGTTTTCCCCTGTCAACTTATGTTTTCCCTTGAAGTTGAACCTCACTGAAGCCTTTAATAACTCCACTAGAAAAAAAAATGAACGATAGAGATTTAATCTCCCACCGAATGGACGGTCTTGCCCTCATCTGGAGGCTTCAACGAGATCAACGGATACGAATTAATCAGATGTTGAGACGAACGACACTCAACCAATTCGAAAATTTGGGGCTTTTCTCCCTCTGTTGGATCCAATGGTCATAAGAACTCCTGGAGGGTCTTAGATCAACATACCACATGAATTTGCTACTACAGGACTCCAGTAAATTTCAAATCTCGAGTCACTCAACTTTCCAGAGTGATATTTTTCGAAGTGCTTACGCCATCCTTCCACTGCTTAATCTAATGGTTGAGAAAGGTCCAGAAGGGATCTTGGATCGACGACCTGCATGCTTTCATGACTTCGGGCTTTAGCACATTTCACTGGTAGAAACTTGGAAACCCCAAGAGTACCAAGTCTCCAGACTATGAGATCTATTGCCATGTGTCTTCTGAGATCAACGTTCGATATGTACTCTGGCCTTTGGGAGTTCTCGACCCAACGCAAACTGTCACATATTTTTCCTCCGGAGTGCCTCGTCTCTAGACTGTATGATCTGTCACCACGTGGTGAAATACTAGAAGAAGAAACGTGGCCCAATCAGGAGGGTGACATGTGTCATGTTCTACCTGGCATTTCAATCTTCCACAGGTTCAAAAATCACTGACATGTGGCATGCATCCCATGTGTCTACGTTATCCAATGTGACATCCACGTCACTTCGTAATTTTGGGCTTCAGAAGATTTTACGCTTGGATTCCTCAATCTCCTGCACTCTGAATTTCCAAAATTCTTAAGCTTCTGGGGTCCACATCACCTCTAGGTGACATCATCATGCCCCATCACTTCGACTCTTCAATATTTGAAACTTCGGGCTTCAGGAGTTTCCACAGTAGCACACTCCAATTCTCTCGAGCTCTGAATTCTCGAACTGACCAATCTATCGACATGTGTCCCTTTTGATGAACGGTCTGGATGAACTCTAGATGTCGGGCTTCCAGGAGTTTCTGCATCAACACACTCCATTTCTTCCGAACATCGAACTTCCGAACTAGATGACACATTTCCCTTACTTGGATCGATGACCATGAGTGATTGTGTAGACTCAACTCGCTCACTCTTTAATTTCTTTGTTGATCTCTATAAAGAGAATATGCTCATCCATCCTGGGATTGATATCCACCATTGATCTATTGATCTAGAAATATGAACGATCCTGAGCAATTGTGAGCTCACAACTTGCAAAAATGTTAATTTTCTTCCTAATCCTTGTAATGCCTCCCCACCGTCGATTTTCCGTTCATAGATCGACGTCTATTCATAGGTCCTGCTTCCTTAGCACCCTGTTCCAATCTCACATTGACAGATGCTACCTCCTTCCTCTTATGTGACCTTGGGAAGTGACCCAGGGCTTACCCTCTTGGGTGCTTTGCAATTTCAGAACCTTCAGCTAAGACTAGGTCAACGGTCCTCGTCCTTATTCATGATCAATGATCGAGATCCACTTCAAGACTCTGCGCTTTGGGAGTTCGACACTTTCGACCTCCGCTTTCCCCCAGAGTACTCCATACCCAAATTTCTATATCAGGTGCCACATGTCCACCTCGAATTAATGGCTCTAGTCCACTTTGGGACTTCATCCTTTAGAAGTCTCAACTTCCCCCACTTGCTTCCTCCCGAAATGCTTTCACCCGGAGTTCACGATTTGCCTACGCATGTCCTCCCATAGATTGATGGCTATGAATTGCTTCAGCTCTTCGGGCTTCTAGAGTTTCAAACTCTCCGCCTTCACTTTCTCCCAGAATGTCGATCCTCCGAACCACCATGAGATCTACGGCTCACATTCGTTCGCGCACAGATCTGACGATTGGGACTTAAACCTGCTCAACCTTTTGATTCGCTTTCATCGGACAACCCTTGTTCACTTTCCCTCCGATCCAATGATCATGGATCTCTCTTGATCCCATAATGGTGATCACTCTTGAATTCGAAAGGGACAGTCACGATCCTTAGATCCCTTACAAAGGATCTCTGATGTTCTAGCTCCTGCGTAGATTCTGCAACGCCATCCCTCCTGAGATTTTCAACTTCAAGGTAAGAATTTTATCTCAACCATGAGACTCTGACCAATAGAATCAGCCCAAACAGGCACAGTGTTTCAAACAGAATCTCTGATACCAAACTATAACATACCCATCCACCCATAGGTGGGGCAATGCCACTAAAACAGGCTGCAACAAACCCAACCACCAGCAGGTGGGGCACGCTGCAATCCCAAGACTAGTTCTCTGATCTTATCTTGAAAACAAAAGGACTTCTCAACAATATTAGAAGCATGCACACCACATGCATAAGACAAGATCCATGCCACAACATAAAAGAGATAAACAATGTTCCATGCACAACAAATAATCAGCAGACAGGCACATTAAGAATACATACCTCAGAGATAATTAAATACATAGTGGAATAACATTATACAGAAAACACAGAGAGAACTTATCTTTGCAAGTAAATGTTCACCAACTAGCTGCAAACCAAGGATGTTCCTCCCAACTATAGACACTGATGTTCATTTAATCTCAAGATCAGGTCACCCCCGAGACAGGGCTATGAATCCATGAGGATGGGTCCTAGGCCAATTCTAAACACACAACAGTTGGCTAAGTATCTCTCAGGTTTCCCAACCTCACATCAAATCCTGATTTCTATTTCTCTTTCCCCCTTAGCCTTCACAACCCCAAGAGAATGGACCCCCTTCTCTGCCACACAGTCCCTTAGGATATCCATCTCCTTCCAAGGCTCCAATGCTTCTGGTTAATAATCTCCCTGCTGGGACTCTCAGGACTTGCAGTTATGGACAATTCTATCTAAACTTCCATCAAGCTCATGCACACAGGCATCCATTCCCTCATGGAATGATCAATAAATCATTAAATCCATTTGTTTCCATGCTCATCCCAAGAGCACACGAAATAATAGTAGTGAGTGAAGAGGAAGAAGAACAAGAGAACAAAACAAACCAGGGGAAGAAGACGAAGAAGAAGAAGAAGAAGAGGAAGCCACAACTCTAAAACTTCTTGGTCGAGTGTATTGAAGCCCTGGAGAGAAGTGGAACAACCTGAGGGACTACATGGCAGAGAAAGGGGTTCATTTCTTCGAGTTGTGCAGGGCTGAGAGGGAAGGAGATCTTGTTGGTTGGAACTGCTGCCAGAAATATAAATTTTGAAGATCATTATACATGTTTTGGGTCGAAATACCTATGTATACATGTTTAAATTTAGTCCAGAGTGTCTATGTATATAATATTGGGATGGATTTCGTGTGTGGATTAAGGTCAGAAGGCCTGGATTTGTAATGTTAATAAAATTGGAATGGTGTTGTGCATTGAGGACAGTGCCAAAATAAGGGGAGGGGGATGTAACATCCTAGTTCTAACCCTTATTAACTATAATGTATTATGTAAATATGACTTAGGCTGGTGAGCCGGTAAAGTTGAAAAGGGGGCCAGAGTGCCTAGGAAATGTAATAATTCATATACATTAATAAAATACACTATTGGCTGCAAGACTGACAAGGACAAAAGAGATAAAGGGCTATGATTCCACGAGAGAGGGGGCTTGAGGGGCTAATTATTTATTTATTATTTATTTACCCACAACTGATTTTTATGGAGAAAAGGGGTTACATGAGCTTCTTGGGAGGGAGGCCATGTGGCTCTTGTCTTCATGTGATTTAAACATCCCTTGGGGCTTGTTTTCGGTCGTCTTCTTATTCTTCCTCCTCTTCTTCATCTTCTTCCCCTGGTTCATTTTGTTCTCTTGTTCTTCTTCCTGTTCACTCACTACTGCTAGTTTGTGTGCTCTTGGGCTAAGCATGGAAATGAATGGTAGGAAGAGGAGAGCCATCGATGAATGGCTGTAATGATTTATTGATCATTCCATGAGGGAATGGATGCCTGTGTGCATGAGCTTGATGGCAGTTCAGATAGAACTGTCCACAGCTACAAGTCCTGAGAGTCCCAGCAGGGAGATTCTTAACCAGAAGCACTGGAACCTTAGAAGGAGATGGATAGCTTGAGGGACTGCATGACAGAGAAGGGGGTCCATTCTCTTGGTTTTGTGCAGGCTGAGGGGAAAAGAGAGCTGGAAATTAGGATTTGTTGTGAGGTTGGGAAACCTGAGAGCTAATTAGCCAACTATTGTGTGTTTAGACTTGGCCTAGGACCCTTCCTTGTGGATTCATAGCCCTGGCTTGGGGGTGACCTGTTGTTGAGATTAAATGAACAACAATGTCTATGGTTGGGAGGAACGCCCTTGGTTTGCAACCTGTTGGTGAACATTTACTTGCAAAAAAATTTCTCTCTGTGTTTTTTGTATAATGTTATTCTGCTATGTATTTAATTATCTCTGAGATAAGTATTTTTAATGTGCTTGTCTGTTGATTATTTGTTGCGCATGGCACATTGTTTATCTCTTTTATGTTGTTGCATGGATATTGTCTTATGCATGTGGTGTGCATGCTTCTAACATTGTTGAGAAGTCCTTTGTTTTCAAGATAAGATCAGAGAACTGAGACTTGGGACTATAGCGTGCCCTGCATGTTGGTGGTTGGGCGTGTTGCAACCAGTTTTAGTGGCATTGCCCCGCCTGTGGGTGGTTGGATATGTTATATTTTGGTATCAGATCTTTTGGTTGAAACACCGGGCCAATATGGGCCAAGTCTGTTGGTCAGAGTCTCATGGTTGAGATCGAATTTTGACCTTGAAGTTGAAAATATCAGGAGGGAATCGTGACTGTCCCTTTCAAATTTGGGAGTGATCGCCACTGTGGGATCAAGATAGGTCCAATATCATTGGATCAGAGGGCAGGTGAACAAGGGTTGTTTGTTGAAAGAGAAGTAAAAGGTTGAGTTAGTTTAAGTCTCAGCCGTCAGATGTGCATGTGAAAAACTGTGAGCCGTAGATCTTGCGGTGGTTCGGAGGATTGACACTCCGAGAGAAAGTGAAGGCAGATAGTTTGAAACTCCTGAAGCCCAAAGAGCCAAAGCGATTCATAGTCGTTGATCTGTGGGAGGACACACGTCGACATGTCATGAACTTCGGGTGAAAGCGTTCCGGGAGGAAGCAAGTGGGGGAAGTTGAGACTTCCAAAGGCCGAAGTCCCGAAGTGGACTAGAGTCATTGATTCTAGGTGGACGTGTGACACCTGATCTAGAAATTTGGGTACAGAGTACTCCAAGGGAAAGTGGAGGTAAAAATGTTTGAATCTCGATCAGTTAGGGCTTCTTCATTCGACAGAAGTTCTTGCTCTGTTACTGAAGTGAGGATAGGGTCCATGGTAGTAATGAAAAATACCTGGAAATGAGCGGAGATGGTTTGGAATGGCATATTGTTGAGCTGAAGTCGAACGATGGTGGTCGCGCCAAATTTCAAACAATCCAGTCTTTCAAAATAATAATAAAATACATAACAAATTCTCTTTATATACTTTTCCA
>JZKD02S0814156.1:101375-113436 GCA_000966675.3 Picea glauca | reverse complement strand
AGCAAATGAGATCATCAGGTTCCTGAATTCCAAGACCAGAGAGGAACTTGAAGAACTAAAAATCGAGGACAAAACAGAGACTATACTTGAAGTAAAAAGGGTCTTAACCAAGAGAGGTCTAATGCTTCAGCTTGAGGAAAAGGTTCAAGTCATGGATCAAGGAGTGCAGAAGTTCTTCAATAAGATTGATGCTCTCCAAAAGAAAGGCCTACCTGGTCTGAAAGTCATTAATGAAAAACTAATGACACTCCCTGACTACAAGAAGAGATTGGCTGAAGTGTCTAAGGACAATTCCAAGTTTGCAGGGATACAAGGGAGCATCACAGGCAAATCATTCATGGATGCCCTGCAGTTGGATATTAGTATCCAGCACGAGATTAAACAAATATTCATCATCAAGCCTACATTTTCTAAGTATACAGACATGGATGAAGTGTATCGGAGATTACTTAAAGTCACAGTGCCAAATCATCTCAGATGGGAAGAACTTTGTGATCTAATCTATTAGCAGATGAGCTGTCACTATCCAGTCACCTGTCCAGTCAGAAGAGGTTGCGAAGGCACCTCGCCAACGACCTACCCCAGAAATTTCCGCATGCAGTTGTACTGAGTCATCAAATAGTTTTTGATTAGTTAAAATAGTTAGACTAAAAATAGAATGAGCACGTCCTGATCAGTTATGACAGAAACGTTTGTAATTTGAATTATAAATACTTCAACTCTCGAAGTATTGGGGGTTGTTGATTCACACACCCTATTGCTATCAAACTGTACTATTTTTGAAGAGATCTACCATTAATAAAGAGGAGGCACTTTTACAGGATTCTTGCATATGTTCACTGGTGATGTTGATCTTCTAAGTTGAATGTTTTTCTTTCTCTGTAATCATTTTGTTTTCTGAAACTAATCTTTATGAATACCGTAATGTTGCAGGATTTATCTTTGATACCTTGTTTTCGATTCTAAAGATTTAAATGTTTATCTTCTAATATCTTCAATTAAGAAATTCTTAACTGCTTGTTAGTTGAAGTTATTTTCCTTATCTTTTCTTCTGTCCATCATTTTAATTACTAAAGATCCAGTGAGTGTATTATCTCGCCCTGTGAAGATCTTCTTTGGCGTTTCTGGTTGTTTCTCATATCTAATTAAACACAGAACCCATAGCCCAATGGATGTGTAGACTGTCTCAACCAATTTAAAAAACTCTTTGACAACAAAACCAACAGTTTCTTTACCTAGCCTAATACCTAAAATTTAAACAAGGCTAAATCATATAGAGAGATCCCTCTCTGAAGTTGGAAGGGCTAGATCCCAGCTTTAAAATCGGTTGGATAAGGTTACCTTTGTAGATTTCTTCTCTTTCAACCTCTAGGAAATTTACAGAGCGCTAACATGATTGGCAACTCCACTGGGGAACGAAATAAAACTGACAATCTCACGTTTTCTTTCCCCTAAAAAGTACGTTTGATTTCAAGAAGAAAGTAATGTTAGAGGTTGATTAAACTTTGTACATGTCTTTTTCATACTCACAAAATTTAAAAATAAATATATATAAAACCAAAAAGAGTTTTGGCTCCCAAGAAAGTTCACACTAGATCTCATCCAGACCCAGAACCCTCTACAGCAATAGATAATCCGGAACAGTTGCTCAGGCGAAAGAACTTAGCTACTAGTTCAGTGAGTTATATTCCCCTTCCTAAATCTCCTTCTTTTTCCGGAGAACCAGATATCTTTCAAAACCTTGATCTTGATCCCTTTCCGCAACGTAACCTGGTTAGAACACAGTCTGAAACCTTTGTGTCTAGGCTCGTCTTTGACCCAACTGTGTTGCAACCCCAAACCCCCGAAGTCTTGTCTCCTACGACTAAACTACAAATCACTACCTCAGCACCGCCCAGTCCTTCCTCGTCCTTGTCTTCAGTCGCTACCTCTCCAACCATCCAGGCCATCATCCCACCTCCTCCACCCGTCATGGCGGCTCGATATACCCCTTTGGTGTTGGCTACACCTCTACATGCCATGCCCCAAGACTACCAGACTAGACTTCCACAGTTCAATAAAATGAACGACTACTTTGATTTGCAAGAAGTTGATGAAGTTGACGTTCAAATGAGACTGTTCACCCAGAGTCTGACAGAAGACTTCAAGAAATGGTTCAAAGCTTTACTCGCCGCCTCAATCCCTGACCTTGTCGCGTTCCAAAGAATTTTTCTTGACAGATGGGAGGTAAAGAAAAACCCTCTACAAATACTGTCAGAGTATGAGAATATAAAAAGAAATCAAGGAGAGACGGTACAAGATTATTGCACTCGTTTTAACAACTTGTATAATGCAATCCCAACTGAAATCAAACCTCCCCAGGGTTTGGCATTGATTAAATTCCCTGATGGATTCAATGCTGACATGTCATATCAACTAAGAGAGAGAAATGCCGCTACCCTTGAAGACATGCAGAAAAGTGATATTAGTGTTGAGGCTAATCTGTTGGCAAAAAGGGCACGTCAAAGGATAGAAAGGAGATTCACGATCAAAGAAGAACCTTCCAAGTCGACCACAGATTCCAAGCTGGATTCTTTGGCCAGAACGGTGGAATTAATGATGGAAAGAATGAATTTATCTGACAGAAACCCTCCAAGGGACAACGCAGGTGATCCCCAGATTCGGAACCCCAATTTCAAGAGAAACACTCCTCAGATTAGACAGAGAGATCCTAGAGATCAAAGAGAGCAGAGAGGCCTAGATCAGCCGATCATACCTCCTCTACAGGAAAACTATGTTGATAAAGGGGGAGAGGTGATTGAAGAATTGGAAGACACTCACATTAACCTCATGGGCATTCATGATAATGAGGCCATTTTCCTCACCCAAGAAGAGCAGGAACTCTTTCTGCTAAATCAAACTAAGGTAAGTGAGGAAGTCGAAGATGCGGAATAGGCCTTTGAAAATGCTATTTTGGAGGTGCACCGTCAATACAATCTGCAAAGTAAGAAGACATAAGGAAATTCCTCGAAAAAGACGGCTGAAACGCAGAAGGTAGCTGAGACTGAGAAAACTCCTGAGAAGACTACTGCTGAGAAGGCTTCTGAGAAAAGTAAATCCGACACCCCTGTGAAGAAAAAAATCACCATTCTGAAAAGACCAGCACATCCCGAAGTTTCAACTATTAATCCTCCTAGTACTTCTGAGCGGAAGAGTATGGTGGACCAACCAGAATCAATGAGTCAGGCCCGAGCTCTTGTACCTTTTAGCCTAGAGGGAGAATTGGCCAAAATAAAAATTCCTATCCCACTTACAGAGTTAATGAACAGAGGCGGTTATCGTTCATAGGTACTAAAAGCATTATCCATTGAACCTGACATAGGCACCAAGGCCTTGACTATTGGATCAGTGACTCATTTAGACACTGTGAACCTTATGGACGATCATCCCGAACTCCTTTTCGGACCTGAAGTAAATGGTCGAGATGATACCGATGATGTAGCCCCCTTTTACATCAGTTTGAACATACATGACTTGATTTTACACAACGTTATGCTGGATCCAGGTGCATCACACAATCTGATGCCTAAAGCAGTAATGGAAAAACTGGGATTGGAGGTCACTAGGCCTTACAAGGATCTACACTCATTTGACTCCAGAAAAGTCAAATGTATTGGTTTGATTAAATATTTATGCATCACCCTGGTTCAGATCCCTTCGAAAAGCATGGTAATGGACATGGTGGTTGCAGACATCCCACCAAAGTATGGTATGTTGCTATCCCGGTCTTGGGGAGCTAATTTGAAAGGAACCCTGCAGCTGGATATGTCTTACGCCACTATCCCAGTGTTTGGACAACAGAGGAGGTTATACAGAGAAACATTGATGAAGTATATGATCAGTAGCTAAGAGAAACCTCACAATTATCCCCTTTACTCTGCTCATTCTGATTTAGATTCGTTCATATTGTACAATGATGGTGATACTGGGAAGTCAGATATTCAACTGATAGAAGATGTATCTGGCCAAGATGAAGGTCCAGAAAGCGGTGAGGCAGCAAAGATGAAAAATGTAATCACTGAAGATTTCCCCACTGATTTCTGTAGTATGGATTTTGATGGAGTCGTGAGTAAAGAAGGAGCAGGAGCCGGAGTCTGGTTGCATAATCATCTAAAAAGGTATTCAGAAAATCATTCCTACAAACTAAATTTCCAGTGCACTAACAACGTTGTCGAGTATGAAGCTTTAATGCTCGGTCTGAAGCTGTTGAAAGAAGTTGGTGCTAAGAAAATAATGGTAAGGGGTGACTCTGAATTAATAATCAAACAAATTAAAGGTGAGTATGCTTCTAAACACCTGCGCCTTAGAGCATACAGGAATGTTGTTCTTGATGCTTTGAAGTGTTTTAATGAAGTTGACTTGCAGGTAATACCGATAGGACAGAATATTCTGGCCGACGGATTGGCTACGTCAGCAGCTTCCTGCAAGATTCCTTTCTGCCAAACTCACCCATACACTGTCGAAGTGAAATCCAGACCGACGGTTCCCGATAATATCAGGTATTGGAAAGTGTTTGGAAATGACGATCAGATAGAGGACTTTCTGCAATGCAAGAACGATTTTGAATGTACCAACATAGATTTAGAAAATGAAAGCAATAATGTAAATAATTCTGAGTTTGAAATAGATAGTGTGAATACTGTATATACAGTAAATACAATAGATTCAGGAGAGTTAGGAGATGACAAAATGGATGCTGATGTTTTACAATCGAAAGGCAATGTTTTACCTAGAGGGCTTGCCCCTTTAGAAGATCTGTTTGACAGTAACGATGTAGCTAAGAAACCAAAAATAGAAGTCCATGGACAAGAGGTAGAGGACTGCAATATAGGGACTGAAGAGAAGCCTAGGATGGTCAAACTGTCCAAATCATTACCCCCATAACAAAATCTTAAATACATTGAACTATTCAAAGAATATTCAGACGTTTTTGCCTGGGGCTATGAATATTTGAAAGCCTATGAAACCAGCATCACAACACAGGATTCCCATAAAGGAAGATCATAAACCGTTTAGGCAGAAACTTAGGAGGATAAATCCCAAGTTGCTCCCCCTGATAGAAAAAGAGATCAAAAAAATGTACGATGCCAAGATCATAGTCCCACTACGTTTCTCTAAGTGGGTTTCTAATTTAGTCCCTACACGTAAGAAAACCGAGGAAATCAGACTCTGCATAGATTTTCGAAATCTGAACAAAGCATCCTTGAAGGATAATTACCCCTTGCCTAAAATGGATCACCTCTTGCAAAGAGTGGTCGGGTCCAATCGAATTTCTCTGTTAGATGGTTTCTCGGGCTACAACCAGGTCCTAGTTCACCCAGACGACCAAGAAAAAACCGCTTTCACCACACCCTGGGAACTTTCATGTATGTGAAGATGCCTTTTGGTTTGATGAAAATAGGAGCCACCTTCCAGAGGGCAATGGATATCGCCTTCATAGAAGAGTCAGGTAAGTTTATTGTCGTTTATCTAGATGATGTGACTATGTTTTCCCAATCTGACGATGAACACCTGCGGCACCTTAGACGAGTTTTCGAAAAGTGTAGGAGATTCGAGATTTATTTAAATCCAAAGAAGTGTCTCTTTGGGTTAGAAGAAGGAAAAATTCTGGGACATATCATCTCTAAAGAGGGAATCAGAATTGATCCCAGCAGAATTGAGGCCATACTAAAGCTAGAACACCTAAGAAACCTCAAAGAACTACAGTATTTTATAGGGAAAATTAACTTTCTTCGAAGATTCATTCCTAATCTGGCCGAGCTCCTCCGAAACATTACAAACATGCTAAAAAAGGATGTAAAAATAAAATGGGACTCTGAGTCCAGACAATCCTTTGAACAAGTAAAACGAGCACTCACAGAAGCCCCAGTCTTAATCAGTCCCGACTTCACTAAAGATTTCTATCTTTTTTTTTTCGCCTCCGAACATACTATAGCAGCGGTATTACTGCAGAAGAACAGTGAAGGGTATGGACAGCCCATAGCTTTCTTCAGCAAAGCTTTAAGAGACACTGCATTGAATTACAATACCATGGAGAAGCAAGATTTTGCTTTGGTAAAGGCTATAAAGGACTTCAGGGTCTATAGTCTTCATTCCCACACCATAGCGTATGTTCCAAATGCAGTAGTAAAAGATATCTTGACACAATACAACCCTGATGGGAGAAGGGGAAAATGGATTGCAGTTATTCTAGAATATGACATAGAGATTAAACCCACAAAATTGATCAAAGGCCAAGGCCTGGCCAAACTGATGGCTGAATCTAACTTCCAGGCTCTTGACATTAATTTTCTAGATGTGGCAGATGAACAGGGTGATATGGCAACTCCAAATGTTAGAGAGGTATTTCTCAACTCTCCATGGTATGCAGACCTTATATTCGTTTTACAAAATTTACAAGCTCCCCTGGTTTAACTAAGACTAAAGCTAGATTTTTAAAGTTGAAGGCATTGAAATTATGCATTCTAGAAGGAAATTTGTATTGGAAAGACCCTGCAGGTATTCTTTTAAATTGTTTACTGAAAGATGAGGCTGATAAAGTGTTGCAGGAGTTTCATGCAGGTGAATGTGGTGGCCATTTGAACTGGAAGGTTACAGCCAACAAAATACTCAGAGCTGGATTTTACTGGCCCACCCTGTTTGCAGATGTACATCAGAAAGTAACAGCATGTCACCAGTGTCAATTATTTGAGGGTAAAAGGAAACTCCTTCCTCTACCTCTTAAACCAATTTCAGTTGAGGCTCCTTTCCAACAATGGGGACTCAACTTCATTGGAGAAATACACCAAATTTCTTGAAAATAATATTTTGTCTCGTTTTGGTTGTCCTAGAAAGCTCATTACTGACAATGCAGCTGCTTTTCGGTCAAAGAAGCTCATAGATTTCTGCAACCATTACCACATTGGCTTGGGGAATTCCACAACCTACTACCCTCAGGGGAATGGGTTGGTAGAGTCCTCAAACAAAACTTTGGTGAATATCATCAAGAAAACATTGCAGGAAAACAAAAAGTCATGGCATGATAAGTTGGTATTTGCTTTATGGGCAGATAGACTGACCACCAAAAGGTCAATTGGTATGTCACCATACCAGCTGGTCTATGGTACTGAGGCTATTTTCCCAACTTCTTTGTTAGTCCCTGTCATGAAGTTATGTCAGGAGATACAAGCTGAGCCAAATGACTCCCAGAGAAGAATAAATTAGATGATTCATTTGCAGCAGACTAGAGAAGATGTCTTCAACAAAACACAGGTTGTCCAAGAGAACATCAAGAAGATCTTTGAAAAACGAACCAAGGAGGATGATTTTGAGCTCGGAGATCTGGTGTTGAGATGGGATTCCAGGAACGAGGACAAGGGAAAGCATGGGAAATTTGACAATATATGGACAGGCCCATACATGATACAAGCTTTCAGAGGAAACAATGCCTTTTTTCTAAACAATGTTGATGGGTCAGATCTACCAGGAGCACCTGTAAATGGTAGAATGATGAAACATTATGTCCCACCTCAGTAAAGGATTTGAAGAACTCACTCTCCATTGTACATACCAGTTTTAATTTTCAGTTTTTACTTGGATTTTTTGAATGAAGAACATTATTCAGTTGGTTGAAGCCCAAAGAGAAGGCCCTAAGATGTTGATCACTGTTTTTCAAATGTTTCCTGAGAATAAGACCAACGAAGGCTACTAGGAAAATATGTTCAGAATGACAGGAAACTGGATTCTTGGCACTTAACAGGGCAAGTACCATCCCCAGGTGGAGCCGCTATTATCACCCCTATAAATTATGGGAACCAACTGATGACTTGGATATTATGGATATTATCTATATTTAGTGCTTTTATTGGCAATTGATTTTTCATTCTGCAAACAATTTAAAAAAAAAAAAAAAGAGAAAAGAAAAGAAAAGAAAAAGAAAAAAAGAGGGCATAAAAGAATTGAAAGAAAAACCCCATGCGATAATAGTAACTTGGCCATACCTTTCAAGCATGGCCAAGTTCTTTTAAATTTAATGTTGCTAGGTTAGTGAATAAATCTGACTAGAATGTCTAATCCTGGTCAGATAGCCCTTAGGTTAGATTAGTGAATAAATCTGACCAGACTGTCTAATCCTGGTCAGATAGCCCTTAGGTAGAGTAATTTCTTAACCCAACAGTTTAATCTGGGTTGATAGTCCTAGGAAGATGGGTTAGCATGTAGGTTAGTTGCTCGATTTGCTTCACCACCCATGAAACCAGCTTGAAATCAATATTACACCATGTTCCAAATCCTTAAAAATAAGTCATTCTAGGTCCCATGGTGGTGTTCCTTGTAAAATTGAAGAAAAACCCATAAAATGGCTTTATCCTAAGTTTTCCCCAAGTGCATACGTCTTTCGCGCCTGATCTATGTTTCTTGCACTTATCAACGGTCGCGATCACGGTGCTAAGATATACGGCTCACAATGCATTCTGGACCCCCCCCGACCATTCTTCTTTTAACCGGGGGGGGTCCAAAATTGGTAATAACATGGGCGCAAATCTAGATGGCCCAGAATGGAGCACTTAAATCTATGGTCCACATTGGATTCCGGACCCCCCCGTCCATTCTGCTTTTAATGGAGGGGGGGGGTCCGGAATGGGTATTAAAAAGCACGCTCAGATCTGCAGCCAGAAAGCAAGCACGCAGATCAATGGATCATAATGGATTTCGGACCCCCCCTGGTGTCCTGCTTTTAACCGAGGGGGGGGGGTCCAGAATGGATATTTCCCTTCGGTGGGCCCTTGATCATGCGTGGCGTCGGCCTATTGGTCCTCAAGTCCCATCCCACACATGCTATTTGACAGCCCCGTCACTCATGGACGTCATCCTCCACTGAGTCCACTTGTCCCACTTGTTCCCAGGGTCGTGTGCCGTCCCATAACTATTGTCAGTCCCTGCTGTCAATCCTTTACCCTTTCCACTCATGATCAACCCCTTATGGAAACTTTCACTTCCCATCCCCTCCAATCCCTAGTAGCCACGTCAACCATCTATATGTTTTGGCCACCGTCACCTGCCATATCACCCCCAAGTGGCCCGTTGTCATGCTGACCGTTTTCCCACGTCCAACCGACCCCAGTTTTAAATAAAACTACTGTTTACCCTTTTCATTCACTATTCGTCCATCACGCTAGAAATTTTTACTCTTCCGCCACCTTCATCCACAGTCCAGTCTACCCCCACTATCATCGTGTTTATTGCAGGTACTGTTGCTGAAATGGTGTCAAAGCCAAGACAAGCGGAAGAAGAAGAGAATCCTTTTCTTCCTCCTCCTGTTGACCTGGACAAAATTCCCTTGGTTGATAAAGATCAATTGATCGCAGATACCATTTGCGACTTCGAATTTTCGGATCTTCAGTCATGGCTCCGGGAGGTGTTCCTAGACCAGAGCGACGAAATTGGACTATGGGAGTCCAATTTTCCCCTGTATCTCTTTCTCCAGATTCATCATTTCCCTGAATTCGCCCTCAAATTCCAAGCCCATTACATCCCCGACCAGAAGGCCATCGTCTCTTCATCCGTAGACGTCCTTTTCTTCATCACTCCCGAAGATATTGACTAGATGATGTAAATACCCCGTGTTGAATCTGCGTCCCCATTCAATTTAGAAATCCTCACTGAGTTATATCAAAAAATGACCTTTCCTCAGAGAGCTCAGATATTTGAGCTTTTCCTCCCCACTTCTGCTCAACTCCCTTCCACCAACCCCCCTTACCCTTCTTCCATGTTCTCCACCAAAGAAAATCAAATCATTTCTTCCTTGTGTGCCCTGCTTGGTTACTATTCTGACCAGTGGGTAGATGAGCCCATCCTGGGTTCTCTGTCCATTTTCTCAAACGATGAAAAGCCCACAATGTAGTTTGACTATAGCACCTTCTTGGCCAATAATATTCACGAACAATTCGTGAATTTTGGCACAGAGGGGATGTTCAGATATTCTTCCATACTGGCGTACATGTTTATTTATTTTCAAGCGGATAGATTCAGTTTCTCCATGCAGAAGATGGATGCAGACGGAAGGCCTCAACCAGTCACTGCATGGACTTCTCTCCTGAAGCATAACTCCACAGAGTATAGCTTCAAGGTTTTCATTGAGTTGTTCTATCACCCGGTGGTAAGCATGCTAAGCGGCAGGCCTGAGCCACGAATAAATGAAGAAGTCCAGAGAATTCTACATCTCTCAGACAATGCAAAGACAGGAGACTGGTTCTTGTATCAGAATCACACTGAGATCAGAGTTTTCGGGTGCGAATTGGCACCCTACAAGCTGCCGAAATATGTACTGGTAAGAATTTTTACATTAGAATATATTAGGTAGATAATGAATTCAGATGGCATTCAATTTGTTTCCCTGAAGAAGAAGCAGCAATTGCGAATCAAGGGGCAGATTGGTTCTTTCATCTGCAATAGTCGAGGCGCAGGGGAAGAAGAGGATAAAATGTTGAAGGAGATGAAATTCTTTACGAGTTTCCCTTGGCACTATGATCCATGCGGGATCATTTCAGAAATGAGGGTGAAAAATAAGAGTGTCCCCTATGCTCATGAGACTAAACCAGAGATCGAGAAATTTGCAAATTAGACACTATGGGTGCCCGACACTCTGATGGACGTGGAAAAACAAGTTGAAGTGGAAGCTCAGGTGCCCTCGACGAGTGTGCCACCCACTACCACACCTCAGGTCCCCAAGGAGAAGAGGCCCCGACATGAGTCGTCTCCTCCTGTAACAGAGGTGTCATCAGAGGAGTTCTAGATGCACACCAAGAGGCCAAAGATAGTTTCAACGCCTGGTGCGACAGTAGAACCAGAAGTCCCACCTACCACAGTAGCTAACACAGGGGTCAAGCCAGTCATTCTGCCTTTCGGTTCGAGCTAGCATAAAGCAATCACAACAGCAATACCGAAAAAATCCACAGATTCTCCCCTGGATACTCAACCAAGCAAAACTCGGCCCAAGTTAGGCATTTTTGAAAAATATGAATTAATCAAGAAGAAGAACCAGACCCTCACTAGCAGTACTTATGCCCAGTTTTGGAAGCAGTCATCCACAACTCAGCATAGGATTCTTTCATCATTTGACACAAAAAGGGTAGGATGCACATGGCCTACCTCCAAGCATAGGTACCGGATCCCAAGGTGATCTCAGATTACAAAAGGGACACGTTTGAATTTCAGGCAAAGGACGTGCATCCAACAGATCAGATGGATTTGCACAAACAAACAGGGGAGATGGTTTTTCACACATTGCCCCACGCTTCAGCTTCTGCAGCAAAATTTCAGGTGTCTTTGAACAATGCTCAGACACAACTCAAGTTGGAGAAAATATCATCTTTTTTGAAAGACAATAGAATCAAGACATTGGAGGAGCTGGTCCTCAAGATCGGTTATGATCCTGCGAATGTCAAGGCTTCAGAAGAGATGATAAAAAATAAAAATGCTGACATCGCATCCTTAAGAAAACAGCTAAAACTCTCGCCCACAGAGGATTCGCAGGCGAAGGAGATAGCAGAAAAGGAAGGTGAGAAGGATGAGATGCTGAAGTTACTCATGGAGTAGAATGCTCATCTAAAGGAGATGGAGGCTGAGATGGAGAGACTCCTAAGGGAGAAAGAATAGACGAAGCCAATGGAAGGCATTCCATTGAGTGCTATCCCAATTGCAAGATTGAGCACAACAACAGTGACAACCATTCCGTCTGCTACACCAGTGTCACTACCTGAAGGAAAAATAGACCTTGCCAAGTCCATGGAGAAGATGAACCTGCAAGAGACAGAAATCAACAGGCTTAAGAAAGAAGTGGAGAACCTCCACGAGCTCAAGACTTCTTTCCAAACAAGCCTATCCAAAGAAAAGCAGGTAAATGAGCATATCAGGAAGGAGTTACAGCAACTCCAAAAGCAGACAATGGAAGGGAAGACTTTGGCTGAGGTCAAAGAGATTGTATGGACAGATATCACCAAGTCCATCAATGAAATCTGGCCAATGATTCAAATCATGTTTGAAC
>JZKD02S0814156.1:78453-94052 GCA_000966675.3 Picea glauca | reverse complement strand
AGAGTACAAATGAGAACTGGAAAATGGTTTTGAGGGAAAAACTAAAAAGCATAAAAATGACCAAGGCTGAAAATGTGGTCACATACCTTACTATATTGACACAGGTGAGGGATGAGATTGGAGTTGTGGGGGAAGCCATAGTTGACAGTGATCTTGTGAGAACAACATTGAATGGAGTTTCCAAACAATGAGTTGTTTTTGTGGAGGGCATTGTTGCTAGGGAGAAGCTTCCCGGTTGGGAACATCTTTGGGATGACTTTGTTCAAGAGGAGACCCAGAGAGGTTATGTACATGGCAGTTCATCTATAGGTCACAAGGAGGAGAGTGTGGCTCTTGCTACCACTAGCAAGAATAAGTTCAAAAAGGGTCCAAAGGGAGGACACAAGACCAAGGGTGAAGGGAAGAAAGACATGAGAAAATTCAAGTGCTTTGCATGCCATAAGTTTGGGCACTATGAAGATCAGTGTTTGAATAAGAAGAAGAAACAAACAACAACTTCACCAGAGGTGGAAGAGTTTTCCCCCAAGTTTGACAAGGAATTTTCCTTGATTGTGTGTCTATCCTCAAGGACCACTACTTCATATACTTGGTATATTGACAGTGGTGCCTCTCTCCATATGACAACAGTTCGTGAGCACTTGACAGATCTTACTCAGTGTGGAGATGCAGAGGTAGTGCTTGGAGATGATCTAGAGGTCAAGGTGGTTGGTTGTGTGACCGTATCATTTCGGAGGGAGTCTTTGCCTCCCATGACTTTGACAGAGGTTCTATATGTTTCGGGCTTGAATAAGAACTTAATGTCAGTTTCTAATATTGAGGAGAAGGGCTATGAGGTCTTGTTCCATGATGGCCAGGTGTTTCTTTTCCCCAGAGGATCTAGCATCACTTTGGCCAAAGTGATTGGTACTAGACATGAGAGGTTGTACAATTTTTTTTTCCAGCCAGTGAGAGCATTAATTCATTCTACCAGTAGCAGCAGTGACCTATGTGAGCTATGGCACAGAAGGATGGCACATTTTCACCATGGAGCTTTGAGATTTGTAAGGGAGATGGTGACGGGAGTTCCAGATTTCAATTTAGAGCACCATGAGCTGTGAAAGGGGTGTGATTTGGGAAAGTACATCAAGACTTCTTTTTTGAGCAGTGACAGTAGAGCAGTAGGGATACTTGATCTTATACATTCAAATGTATGTGGCCCGATGTCTTTGACATCGTTGATTGGTTCCCTGTACTATGTTGTATTCATTGGTGACTTCTCTTGGAAGTGTTGGATTTTCTTCATAAATACCAAAGGATAGGTCTTCAGTCGGTTCCAAGAGTTCAAATCTCTTGTGGAGAACCAGACAGGGAAGAAAATTAGAGTCCTGAGATCAGACAATGGGGGTGAGTATACCTCCAAGGCGTTCATGGACTTTTTTGCAGGAGAGGGAATCAGGAGGGAGTTGACTATTCCTTACAACCCGTAGTAGAATGGGGTTGAAGAGAGGAAGAACACGGCCATTGTTGGGGATGCGAGAGCCATGTTACATGATCAGGGGCTGCCACTATTTCTATGGGCTGAGGTATTCTACACTACAGTTTATCTACAGAACAAGAGTCCTCACAAGGTTGTGGGGAGCATGACTCCCGATGAGTCTTTCTCTAGGAAGAATCCTGAGGTGGGGCGCCTTCATATTTTTGGGTGTATCACATTTTCATATGTCCCTTCTGAGAAGAGGAAAAAGTTGGATCCCACAACAGAGAGAGGGATCTTTGTTGGGTACAGTGAGACTTCAAAGGATTTTTGTATATACTTTCCTTCCTTAAGGAAGACTGTCTTGAGGAGGGATGTCAGATTTGAGGAGGATGGATCCTTTAGGAATTCTAGAGGGACAGAGAAGGGTGAGCATTATTCACCAAAGATTCAAGTGAGTTCGCAGCAGAATACAGTGACACAGAGTTCGGGGCCACCATTTTCAGGGATGAGAGGTTCACATGTGACAGGGCCACAGGATTCGGGTTCACAGGCTACTGGTCCACAGGTTTTAGGATCAGGTACTTCAGAGTCTATTTCAAGATATGGGGTTGAGTAGGGAGAGTCCCCTCCATAGGAAACTACTTCAGAGAGGAGGAAGCCCAAGTGGCTTCATGACACTTTGAGGGAGGCACAAGGTTCAATGGGGAATCCCAGACAAGTAGTGAAGGAGAGTAAACCTCTCGAGAGGTTTTGCAACTACATTGTGATGGTGAGCAGTATTCGGGAGTCTGAGCCTTCCACTTTTGAGGAGGCCACTAGTATATAGGTAAGAAGAGATGCCATGATGGAAGAGTACAATTCCATCATGAAGAACGATGTCTGGGAAGTTGTTCCTAGACCCGAGTGAAAGTTAGTGGTGACTTCCAGGTGGCTCTATAAACTAAAGCATTCTACAGATGGAAATATTGAGAAGTACAAAGCTCGCTTTGTGGCTCAGGGGTTTTCACAGGTTGAGGGAGTCGACTATGATGAGACCTTTGCGTTGGTTTCTAGATACACTTAGATCAGAGCAGTGAACTCCATTGCAACAAAGATGGGTTGGAAGATCCACCAGATGGATGTGAAGACCACATTTCTAAATGGTCTTATTGAGGAGGAGGTGTATATTGAGCAGCCATTGGGATTTGAGGTACATGGGAGAGAGTTTCATATGTGTAGACTGAAGAAGGCATTGTATGGGCTGAAACACGCTCCCAGAGCTTGGTATTCGAGGATAGATGCATATTTGTAGCAGTTGGGTTTTGAGAAGAGTGAGGCGGATCCCAACCTATACTTCGTTGTGGTTGGAGAGGATCCTCTCATTCTTCTACTATATGTGGATGATATTTTTATTACAGGGGCAAAGAGACTCATCAGCAGCTGCAAGGAGAGCCTTGCTTCAGAGTTCGAGATGACTGACATTGGACTGATGCATTACTTTTTGGGATTGGAGGTTTGGCAGGAACTTGGACACATCTTCCTGTGACAAGGGAAGTATGTATGTGACATTCTAAGAAGATTTAATATGGGAGATAGCAGGCCCATGACCACTCCCATGATTACCAACTGGAAGAAGCTTCATGCTTCTGAGTCACAGTTGGTGGATTCCACTTTGTATTGCCAGTTGATTGGGTCATTGTTGTATTTGGTCAATATCAGGCCAGATATTTGTTTTGTTGTCAACACTCTCAGTTACTTCATGGTGTATCCTAGGAGAGTGCATTGGGTGGTAGAAAAACATGTGCTCAGGTATCTTTGTGGTATGGTAGATTATGGTTTGGACTATCAGAGAGGAGATGGAGTTCGTTTGGTTGGTTATACAGACTCTGATTGGGTAGGATGTGTCAGTGACAGGAAAATCACTTCAGGGTGTTGTTTTGGATTGGGATTAGCAGTTGTGTCTTGGTTCATTCAGACACAAAAGTCAGTGGCTTTGAGTTCTGCAGAGGCTGAGTATATGGTAGCTAGTCAGGCCAGTTGTGAGGCTCTTTGACTTCACAAGATGCTGGTGGGATTGTTCAGTGTGCAGTTGAGGCCTATTGTGATTTACTGTGATAATCAGAGTTGCATTAAACTCTCGAAGAATCCAGTTTTTCATGATAGGTCTAAGCACATTAAGATTTTTTATCACGTCATCCGTGACTATGTTGAGAGAGGAGCTATGGAGCTACAATACATATCTACAGAGGAGTAGGTTGCAGACCTACTCACCAAGGCATTGGGTAGAGGCAAGTTTGTATTTTTCAGGGACAAGCTTGGAGTGGTGAGTAACACTTTCCTCAGTATGAGGAAGTGTTAATTTTTTAATTAAATAAAGTACCAAGGCAAGTGTTTCTCTTCCCTAGGTGCCTAAGGGGTGAGAAAGTGCCTAATGTGGGCCCTAGTCATTTAATTTGTGAGATGCAAATTAAAAGGTGACTTTATGACTAAAGTGAGGGTGAGTGAAGAGACATCTAATCTCAGCCACTCATCTAATCTAATCTTAGCCATTGGATTAGAGAGACTCCTCACCTACCTCATGAGGTCGATTAGGGTAGAGGGGCGCACCCATTCTTGGGTTGTTGATGTTTTTTTATTTTGAGAGAGCAATAGAGAAGAGAAGAGGGCGAGCTGAAGATGGAGGCCACTATCTGAGCTAGGGCATGCATTCCAAGATAGCAAGAGGCAAAATTTGGCATGCATTTCGAGGAGAGAGTACAATCATTTAATAGAGGTCCATACTGTATGGATTAGGAGGGTCGTACAACTTTAAAGTCAACAGATAAATCAAGGCAAGGTACAACATTAAATGAAGGTCGTACTGTACGGATTTTGAGCAGGCCGTACAATCATAAATTTCATAGAAATCAAGGGACAATGTATAGCAAAGGAGACAGGTTGTACCGTATGGATTTTATCAGTCCATACTATTGTTTTTGCTGCACAATTTTTGAGGCAAGTTGTTGTGTATATTTTCTTAGTTTTGGCATAGTTCCCAAGGTAGTCGTATAGGCATTTATTTCCTAGAAAATTGATGCTGTTGTTTGGCACAATTTTTGAGGTGGCTGTACAGTCAAAGAAGGTTCAGAAATTGAAGAGTTGTCTTATACATTGCTACAGGAAATTCTGTTGGGAATTTCGTGGAGTTTAGCTCAGCATGTTTTTTAAGACAAAGCTTGGAACGGTTTTTGAGATAATTTTGTATTAAATTTCTGATATTATTGACTGTTGTAAAAGAAATTTCCTCAGACCTCAGAAATAATAAAATCTCCCTCTCACTGGTTTTCCCCTTGTGGGTTTTTCCAGGGTCGATATTAGACCGAAAATTCCTGTGTCTATAATTTTCTAAGTTTTATATGTTGCTGATATTTTATTTCTGCATTATAAACGATGTTCAGAATCCTCATGTTTCAGTTCTGAAGTTTATTTTCTACTAAGTTTTTATATGTTAATATAAAACTGGGTTTGGGCATTCAACATTGGCTGAAAAAACAGCGAGACTGAAACTGGGTTGGGGTCTGAAAATTTTACATTTTAAACCTGTGGAAGAATGAAATTTCAGTTAGAATGTGACATGTGTCACCCGCATGATTGGGCCATGTGTCTACTTCTAGTATTTCGCCACGTGGAAACAAATTGTGCAGTCCAAAGACAGGGCACTCTGGAGGAAAAATATGTGACATTTTTCATTGGGTCGAGAACTCCTGAAGGCCCGAAGGGCAGAGTACATATCGACTATTGATCCCAAAAGAAATGCAGCAATATATCTCGTAGTCTAAAGACTTGGTACTCTGGGGGTTTCCAATTTTCTACCAGTGAAATGTGTTGAAGCTCGAAGTCGTGAAGGCATGCAGGTCGTCTATCTAATATCCCTTCGGGACCTTTCTCAACCGTTATATCAAGCAGTGGAAGGATGGCGTAATCACTTCGGCAAATATAACTCTGGGGATTTGAGTGACTCGAGATTTGAAATGTCTCATAGTAGAGAATTCATGCGTTTCGTTGATCTAAGACCCTCCAGGATTTTTTGTGACCATTGGATCGAGGAGAGGGAGAAGAGGTAAGTACTTCGGAGGATTGCGACTCTAAGGAAGTGGAAGACTTGGGATTGGAAATATCCCGAAGCCCTGGAGCGACAAATTTCCAAATTGGTTGAGCATCGTCTGTCTCAATGCCTGATTAAGTTGTATCTATTGATCTCGTTGAAGCCTCCAGATGAGGGCAGGACCTTCCATTTGGTGGGAGATTAAATCTTGACTGTCCATTTTTTTCTAGTTGAGTTATTAAAGGCTTCGACGAAGTGCAACTTTGGGGGAAAACAGAAGTTGACAAGGGAAAAGAGTCGAAGGCTGATGTCTGGAGGACTTGGTCCCAACATTGGTCTCATGCTAAGGTAAAAAGGGCCTCGAAGTAAGCTAGGCCTTGGACTTGGTGTTTGCGCAAACTCCTGTATAGAAAAACACAAAGCAGGGCGCTAAAGGGTGATTAAGCCCGTGGTTTCGAGCCATGGTCACATGGAACTTGGATTGAAGGAAGCACCTTTACATTTTTTTATTTTCTCTATCAGCTCAGAGGGATGAAAGTGGTTTTTCAGCGATCCCTAACGTTCAACACTGATATCCGATTGGGGCAAGAGTACAGTCATTGGAAAGCTTATTTAGAGGATTTAGAGGAAAATAATAGGAATCGGTTATAATATGAAGATTGATATAATTTTTCTTCATGAATTAAACATAAAAGGTTTGTCAGGATTAGAGGTATAACTAGATCAATTCAAGAACAAGATCAAATATTAGAATCATGGAAGCATAACAAAGCTTACAGAAGTTGGATAAGGTACTGCAAAAGAAAGAATCCTCACAGAGGATATGAAGCTAGCAGGTGAATAATGTCATTAATGGGCATAGAAAGGAAAAGTAAGGATCCATAGCCTTGAAGGTAGAGATGTGTAGACAAATGCAAGCTTGATGTGGAAGAAAACAAAGAGCTTAAGAGGTGGTGTGTGAATGATCTCTATGTGTCAAGCATAGGAGTTCCAGGGGAGGATTTGTTATATATGAATTATCTACTTCTATAAAAGTACTTAGTGAAAGAAAATCAACTTATGATATCAGAGTTCATAGTGGAAGCAGGATGCCAATGCCGAGAAATTGGAATGCTCTCTCACTTGAAAAGTGGCACTGAATGAAAATGGATTTCCATTGGGGAATGGTACTAAGTGGGAAATAATGGCCAAGTGGAATGTGGTTGGAAAATTGTTCAGACCCAGGGAACCACAATGCGGATGAGTAGAATGGGAGCACACAAGGCAGCAAGGATCTGAAGGATTTCAAGGACAACCAACTACAACATAAATAGATAAATAAATAAGTGAATTGAAACAGAAATGCACTAGATTGCATGAGGCATACAATGAAGTTAAAATGCATATGCATTAGTAGGCATGCTGACAGTAAATGCTTGTCGCATATGGATGTGTAATTTTTCATATGTACATGCCTGGATATACATATAACATGTTGGTGAACTTAGAATAGTCTATTATTATGAAATAATGTTTGAGTATGACTAATGATGGATAATGTATTCAGGAAAATCGATATATCAGGGTTAAAGATGTGGATGTTGTTGTTTCTTGTGAATTCCATCTAGGTGAAGGCCCATGAGGGTGGTAGGAATGGTGATCAAAATGATGAAGGAGGAAGTCTGAGAGCTTCTACAAATATCAGTTGGTCAAATAACAACCAGGAAGGTACGCATTTAGTTTATGTTGATGCTTATATTTCTTTTTGTTACAAGGGAAAAACTCTTTATGGCTAAGGGTAAACCACAACAGATAGGTATGACTACAGAAATCAACTCAATTCCAACATATGCTATATAAAATAATGTGAAATACAAGAAAGAGGCCTACCTCGATCCAACGTTTGATGATATTCCACCGTTGAGCAGTTTGACCCAAATATTTATACCCACGAGAAGTTCTCAACAAACAAGCAAAGCAAGTGTATAGTGATGATATAAAAGGGGTTAGCACATCAGATAACATAATCCATTAATAAACCTTACAAACACGCCCATGGATAATAATCATATATTTTCAAGATACCAATATGACGTGAAAGGAGTATTTCTATTAATAATTGATCAGCAGAAGTGTCAACATTACAGACTTCCATGTTGGCATGGTTCGAAACCAAGAAACCAAGTTCCTTCCAACTGCGTTTCCACCACTTCAATCCTACACCAAATGAAATCTCATAGAAAAGAGGCAATGAGATCCTCTAAGCAATAGGGAAAGAGCTTGGGAGTTGAACATTGTGTTCAGACTTGAGGGACAAAGGGATGTAGACTCAATATGAAGTAATTTCTATAGAGTAACTTTGATCTCAAAGTTGAATGTTTTCTCCTCTTTTTCATAGCTCGAAATTGTGCTCTTATAGCCTTCAGAATGCAACTGAAGGGCCGATTCGGAACATTTCCAGTATATGGAAGGCCAAGGATCAGAGATCTTCTGTCGTGACATGGAAACCCGACCTTATTTTGTATTTTTTGGCACAAATCCTGATAGACCCGAGTTGTAGTGGAGCAGCAAGCGTATACGCATCTTGTATAACTGATAGGGAGTGTATATGTGGAAAAATGTATGTTTTTAGCCCTGGATTCATCAAAAAGGGATAAAAAGTATGCATGGGGAAATGGAAAAAAGGTCCTCTGTGCAAGATAGAAATGATGAGGCAAATCTTGCTATAACAGATGCCCCCTAATGTGTGAGATCAGATGAGTATCTGCGATGAATGAAATACATTATAAATAACCCAGAAGTGGAGTGGTAGAGAACCAGTTGGACGGACTCAATTGCTCATTACATTATGTATTGACTTTGCATACATGGATTCCAAGAATACAATGCAGATCCATGTGAAAAATATACCAAACAAGTGTTCATGGCCATGAATAGGCAAATACAAATGCGGTTATATGCCAAAAGTTTTCATAGTCATGAACAAGGCCCAGTGAAACTAGTCTCAAAAATCAATCTGAGGATATATGTATACTATGTAGTACAATTTGATCTCCCATGATCATTGAAGTCAAATAGGTACTGGTCCAATGAAATGGAAGCAACAACTCAAGAAAGTTGCGGCCACATAGTGATTTCTTCAAGTCTTCTACACTATCCTCCAATGGTGCAAGTCTACATCATGTGAATAAATGAGTTGAGTTCGAACACGATGAGACATTGTTTGATTACCGGTCATTGAAGTATATCGTTAACAAACATGATACAACCTACTGATGATGAAAGTAGGTATCAAGGCACCGGGTACATCTCTACAAATGTGAATAAAGGAGTTGGTGTCGAACACTTGAGAGATCCATAGATCAGGAGACATTGATTTATTCCCATCTATCAATGGCGAGAGAGCCTGCCACTAATGACTGCAAGCCTCAAGGTACTCATAAAACTCTAGGTTCCATATCCAGAATAAATGAGATGAAGTTGATGGAAGGAGACCCACTGAAAGGAGAGCATTGAGGCATCTCTCATCAGTCAGCACGGGGAACAAAGCAGGAGCTTCATGATTTGGTGGAGATCTGATGAAGAACATGTTCACGAACCAATGACCCTGTGTATCTTTCACGTGTGGAAAATGCAAGCGGTACATGAAAAGGACCCTCTAAATAGCAGCCAATGATGAAAAACTGCTGACAAAGGTGAGGAAACCACCAATAAGGATAATGGCATCCAAGACACTACACGAATCCCAAAGTGTGAATAGATGTCTTGTCGTCGAACACAAGGGAAACCATCTAGTCACTGACCAATGTCAATTGTTGGGTTCAAGGTGACCTACCAATGATGAAAGTAGGGCTAGGGTGCATGATAAGACCAAAGTATCATGTGATTCTGAGACAAACTGAGGGTATGGCTGACATGCAAAGTCAAGATTTCCAAGGAGTGGCCGACACAAGTTGATAGACTTCCTTTGAACAAGAGCATGAGACATATGATGAACTCCGGCAACATGGACTCAATGATGTGACAATTGGATGCAGGAGGCATCGATAACGTTCTCTATAGGGACTGGAAGAGTAACCAGTCGGTAGAGAAAATTTTGTAGTGAGATCAGCTTCCTAAGTCCATGCTAGACCCAAAATTATGATGATACAAGGACTCAATAACTTTGTGCTTTGTTCAAAGGAGACACGACTACTGCCAATTACAATATAGTATTCCCTTCCTACCCGTCCTTTTTTTCTTTTCATAACAAATAAATTCTATGATACAGAGGAGGGAACGAGTGTCGTAAGTAATCAAAACTAGTTCCAACAATGGAACGTACCTATGCTCAATGCAAGGAAATGCATGCAGGAGATGGACACTCGGGGTGATGTTCACTCCAGGGTATAGGGTATCAAATTGCGAAGGATAAAAACAAGGCTCTGCTTGGTTGAGGATGCAAACTCCTTAGCCAATGGTTTATAATGCAAAGCGAGGACCGACTAAAGGCTCAATACAACAAGCGAGGGCATGAAATGCAATCACAACTTAATGCCAAAAAATGTCCTTTTTTATATATTTTAGTCTACTTGGTGTGAAAAAGCGGTAAACTTGTGCCAAATAGACGTCTTTTCAAATCCAATTTATGAGTGTGAAAAAGACAAGTTCACTAGGCAATCTTTTTCTATTTTTGATAGTGAGTCAGAAAAGAGCTTAACTAGGACTCATGGTATTTCAAATCCAATTTTAACGAGTGTGAAAGGGACAAATCACTCGACGATCTTTTCAGTTTTTGGATGAGTCAGAAAAGATCTTAATTGAGATTCGTTTGGGAGATTCTAGGCGGTGAGTCATGAGGGAGGCCAAGGCTCCCATGCTAGACTACTACAAAATGTCGGTATCTTGAGAAAAACCGACACAATATCGAGAAGACCCAAATCTCTCCAAGTTGAGGAGGACAAAGTGATAACGGAGGTTATCGTCTCTGTGGCATATCGGATAATGTCTCTTCCTGGAAAAGACATAGGCAGAGGCATTGGATACCTCACAAGACCATCCCAATCAAAGGGAACCTCATCAAGACTTGGAGGGAGAGAACTCAGGAAGAGTAAAACGCTCTCTTATTCAGAAGGTGAAGTACTAGAAATGCTAAGGACAAGGCATATAAGGTATAGATCCAGAATCAGAAGAGCGAGATCAAAAAAAAATTGCATTGGTGTGACCACTTCCTTAGACTTGTCACTCTTCAAGAGAAGAGTGGGGTCGATCGAAGATTGCATCGACACGACCACTTCCTGAACCATTGGTTGAATGGGATGCGAGACCACAAGCTCAAGAGGTACATCACCCCAAACAACAAGATTTTTGTTGGTCAAAGATTGCATTGACACGACCATTGGTTGAACAAGATGCAAGACAACAAAGTCAAGAGACGCATCATCCCCAAACATAAGAGAGGTGTCGTTCAAAGATTTCATCAACACGACCACAGGTTGAATGGGATGTGAGACAACAAGGTCAAATGATGCATCACCCCCTAAAGGAAATGGGGTGTGATCTGAAGATTGCATCAGCATGACTGTTGTATCAACCAAAGAAGGAACTAAGTGTTGTGAAACCATAGATGTCTCAGAACCCGAAGGGACCTTAGGTGAGCCCCATGCTTCTAGTATCCCAGTAGTAATAGGACACAAACTAGTAAGGTGAATTCCTTCACAAGTCCTACAAAGGAATATAGGCTTACATCTGAGACGTTTAGGCTTCTAAATCATATGAATTCCCCCAGCATGACTTGTAGTGGCTGGTGACATGCTCCCAGCATGACTTGCAGAGGTTAGTAGAAAATATCCAACATGACTAGCAGAGGTCGGTGATGAATCCACAACATGACTAGCAGAGGTTGGTGATGGATCCCCAACATGACTAGCAAAGGTTGGTGATGGATCCCCAACATGACTAGTAGAAGTTGTTGATGCATGTGCAGTGTGACTAGCAGTGACTAGACATGTGCCCACAACATGACTTGCAGTGGCTAGTTCCAGGTCTTCAACATGACTCGCAGAGGTTTTCAACCAATATCCAACATGGCTAGCAGAGGTTGGTGATATAATGCTAGTATGAAACGTAGTGACTAGACTTGCAACAGTAATTGGTTGTGACAATTGAGTCCAAGGTCCAAGGAAATATTGGTTTTGAGAAATTGCAGGCCAGGAAGGATCCTGGTTTACACCCTATCCCTGTCCAGAAGGATAGCATCCTCCTCCATACTAATTCATAAAGGGTTTTAAGGGCATTGACACTGAGGAAGTCGCTTGCGAAGATAAATTGACATGACAAGGTTTACTCATGTGAGGATATATGTTTACCCCAGGCGAAGGAACTTCATGAGGGGGGATGCCCATACTATAAACATAACTTCCCCCAGATGAAACACCAGAGGACAGATGGAGGTCCTCCATGGGAAAAGTGTTCATAGGAACTGACATAGCAAGAGAAGGATAAGTGGATGGAGCGTAACAAGGAGAATGATTGTTTAATTGGGCACTTACTTCTCGCATAGTGGATTCATAGGAAGGAAGATTCCAACCTCCTACCCTAAGAGGTGTTTGAAGGATATGAATCCCACCAAACGAAGAGGGATAAGAAGGAGGTATCATGCCTCCAAACCCAAAACTTGTATTCTCATAAGCAGGCGAGACAGAGGATGGTAAGTGTGAATACATATCAGACATACCATGAGAAAAATGATTAGAGACCCAAGGCATTGACTGAGTATTATAATTATGCATACCATAATAGAAAGCAAACAAATTTTCCCCCATGAACATCATGGGGGGGTAGAATTAAATGAGGGAGTAAAAGGAACTCCACTATCCATGATAACAAAGACTCAACACAAAATCCTATGGTCAAATAATAATCAAAGAGCATACCAAAAATTCAAACGACCAATATGCATGCAAACAGGCTAAAGTGGGTGAGTGGCCTCACTCGCTAAAAAGGTATGTATCATCCAACAGGGGCCTAAGACTACCCACTAAAGTTTGGAGGTAACAGAATCAGTTATAAGGGCCCTCATAGGTTTAACAACCAGTCAGTCAAATCCCCCTGGAGAGGTAATACTCCATAAAGGCTATGTGTTGTCTGACCCCTATCTAACTCAGGGTACAAGAAGAATAACCCCTGCAAGTAACCTATGAGATACCTAAGTCAAGAAACTAATAAACCATTGTATAATCGATGCACAGGCGAGCAGTCGTAAGTACGGATCACCGTATGGGCAGGGTAGAAAATCCTGAAACCTTGAAAGCACTGCCTCTCACAGAGGCATGGGCACTAGCAAGATCCCCAAATACGAATAAATCCATAGAAATATCTCTGACGCTAGGTGAGTATCTAGGGGTTATCCCTTCAACTAACTTAGTGCAACCTTGTGATTAACTCTGGTGTGAGCGGAGCCTCATGATCTTACCAATTATACAATGGACTTCTCAACTCCATGTCTCAGACACATATGTTGATTTAATTTCCATGGAGAAGTTTACTCACAAGATCCTATTCCAAGGCACTAATTCATAAGCTAGTTTGTGCACCCTAAAAATAAAATCGTGACTAATCAATTTTAGTTTAAAGCATAAATTTTATTGGTCGTGGTTACTCAAAACGGTATGGAAGTGAAACTCATGATGTTATGACTCTGCAAGAAAATAAATATGGATATAATGCAAAGTATATATTTAACTTTTCAATGAATGATATGCTAATAAGAACAGTGCACTCTTCAATTTCAACTCTGCAATTCAGAAGTAAAATGCAATATTTCACTAAATGTGCTAAGCTAATGATAAATATTCCAAGACGAAAATGCCAACCAATGAAAAATGCCTATTTTTTGTATTTTCAATATACTAAAAAGAAAATGCATGGACTGATGAGAAACCTGATATATAAATTCTATTGTGTATAAAAGAAATAACTCGAGTAGAATACCAAGCAGCGATGAAAACAACCCAGAGTGTTTCAGGATAAATCCATGAGTGCGGATACAAACCGATCTCCCTAGATCCACCTGGATCTAGAACAAAACAGGACAGAATAATACACTTTCCCTAGATCTAATCTATTGAATGAACTAAGAGATAGGAATTATGGACATAAATTATGAAAACTTTCCTTATATCTCTATTTTTCCAAGCTTCGCTCCAATGCTCTTGCACCGTCCAAATCACAACAGTACAAACCAATCGAAGTAAAGGCAGATTCAATAGCTAGTCTATACATATGATCAAGGAGTTATGTAATAAAGTGACATCATCTTTATGGGAAAGGGACATATTACTGTATTGAATTAATTGAAAGTGAAACTTACAACCTGAGCCTTGATGTCATAGATCTCCTTTCGATGGCTCCTAGCTCTGACACAAACACTTGCTCATGCATGAAGAAAATCAACCACTTTTGATGACCTTGTTGTTGTCTCTAGCTGCTGTAGCATCAGTCCTCCATACAGTCTTGCACTAATTCTCCAATCAATCTCTTGCTAGTTTGATTCTTATCCTTCTTAACCCTTTCCATGAGAAATCTCCTCAATATATAGGAGAATATAGATTAGTTACTTGGATAGGAAGTGATCCCAAGATATCTGGAATGCCAACACCTGAACAACCATTCGAAGCCAACTCATGTTTCTAGAAGATCCCCTTCTAGAATATTTGAGATTTTATCTTTTTCTTTCCTTTGGAACATGTTCGCACCCTAACCATTAGGTACAGTGTGAACCCTTCACACCCCAGCTTAATGCAGCCTGCGAGAATCAGGCATTCTCGCAGGCAAGTATATAGGTAGCCTGCGAACATCCCTTAAAAGCATGATTTCTGGAAGAAGACAAATGTAACTTTTATCAGGAAAGTGTTCTTAGTGAAGAGCTTGATTTTCCATTATCATTACATCATCATAACATCATCATGATGACCAAAATTGTGGATAACAGAATGCCCCCCAAAGTTTGAGAGTGGAACTAGTGACAGTCGATAGACTTTGTAAGTTGCATGTGTGTGTCAAGAACCAAGAGCACATCTAATCAGAGACCTGCAAACATCCAAGCATCATCATAATATCATGTGTACCAATTCCTGAGGTAGGCATTCCCATACTCAGATCATAGACTGATGACATCATAAACAAAGGTCATAGCCACCAATCATACACTGTGGATCCATGAAGTCATAATATAGCACAGCCACCTGAATACACTGTGGATCTGTGCAACAAATTTTCAATCAAGACGACATAGCCACGAAACATACACAGTGGATCTATGTGTCGCAAATTATACATGCTCCATCGCGACCTGGATCATAAAGACAATATGCAGGGTCTTCAATCTCATCGCCCAAAGTACGAATCTAACCATGTGATTACATGTGTCGAAGTCGAACATGGTAGAAACCACTTGATTACCGATCATTGATGTAACCGTTAACAAGTGCGAGGGAAATCACCATTGATGTCAATGACTCCCAAGGTACTACAGTACAATCCATCGACTGTGAATAAATGAGTTGATGTTGAACAACCGATGGAATCTTTCGATCAAGGGCCAATGATGTAAACCCATTGTCGAAAGTGAGGAAACTTTCCATTGAGGCATGCAAGCTCCAAGGTACTGAATAATTTCTAAGCCTTGATTCTGGATAATGTGCTGAAGTCAATGGAACAAGACTCATCACAGGAGGGCCTTGATGTATCCCCCATCAGTGACACGAAATGAGTAACAAAGTATGTGACAATTGAACTTTGTACACAGGGAAGGCCGACACGGAATGAATGGATAACTGCAGATGGACGACTCAAATAGAGGTTTCAGACGGACTTCTCTTGAACATATGAATGACACAACCAATGATTTGGCAGCATTGACTCAAAGACGACACATGGAAAGACCTTGTTATCAAATCGAATGAGAGACAAATATATTTCCCAAATTGGCTTCAAATGATGAATAGGAGGTGTCATGTTCAAGAGCGACACTTACTGCCAATCAACTCAACGATGAAACATATCCCTTTCCCAAATTTTCCCCCACCATTTCTGGCAAGTACCTCTTTATTTTTACGCAAG
>JZKD02S0814123.1:0-14484 GCA_000966675.3 Picea glauca | reverse complement strand
TGAATGTCTAGTTAGTGTTCAAGGGTTAGATAAGCACTCTTACAGGTTTCTTTGAAACAAAGGCTACCACAAGGCCAAAGAAGGGTGAAATGCTCCACTTGGAAGGGTTCTTAAGGTAAGTTATCTAACCTTCCCCCTTTGATCATTAAAGTTCTTTGTTTATTCATTAAGGCAGTATGTCTAGTGGCTATATCCTTTTTCTTGGCTATCCTTTTAGTTCACATTGATAGTACCGATAAAGGCTCTCCCATGGATTGATCCTCCCATCAAACCTTGAATTGAACATTATAACCATATGTAGTGCTTGAGGGGAAATCCTTCGAGTTCCATCAAAACTACCCTATCTTAAACCCTAGACTTCACTTGGATGTGAAGTAGTGACCCCATAAGCCCTCCAAGGCACTGGTATTATATTTTTTCGTCAACCATACTAAAACCAAAAAAGGATTTCATCCCTTTTTTGTTTTAATTGAGCTTCATTTCATATCTTTATCTTATTTGCTATAGACAGATCCATCACTTCACATATTTTGCTAGAAATTGAGGGTTTGAAATTATCTCTCTTCTTCCCTATCCTTACTCTATCAAACCCTATGGGTATATTGCATTGTTTTATCATGTCTAACCTACTTATTGCATCCCTAACCTCATAACTCGAAGAATTATGTTTCATGTCCCATCTCTGAAATCTCTATGTATACTTGTGTGGGTGAAATATTGAAGTTGCAATGTTATAGATTCCTTGATTAGGGTTTGGAGTGAGCCTTGTTGCTAGTGATTACAACCTCTAAATAGACACAGCAATTAGTCCAACGACCCTCTCAAAGAGCCCAATCTTCCCTTCTTCATTTCTATCCCTTTTCCCACTATATAAACTATCAAAGTTTGCAGGGTATATCAGCAAGCAGGTTGGTTCTTGTGACTATCTTCCAAAGGTCGTTTACATTTATTGTTGCATGATTTAATGGTTCCAAGTCTATCGACCACAAATCTTCTCCAATGACCTACCTAAACCTCACAACGTTACCTATTCGATTTTATCTAGTGGGCCAATATTTGTGTCTGACATACAGCGAAGGATTGTGAATGTTATTTTGTCGTTGTGATAGCACTCAAATGTATTAGTACCTTTTTTGGACCTGATCTTCGTACCCATATACCAAGTGCCTCAAACGACCCACAGAATTGGTAAATTATCATTTTTTTTTGTTGTCTTGTGGACCGATTACAGTGATTGGTGTTTAGGTCACCATTTGAGGACACATTCATTGTTTCAAGGTGTTTGTTTAATGCATATCCTATGAATTATATGTGGTATCCTCTACTAGTACATGGGCATATTGTACCTACAACATTGAATAACACATTAATGATGAATTACTATTGAATAAGTT
This sequence comes from Picea glauca, assembly GCA_000966675.3. NCBI lineage: Eukaryota > Viridiplantae > Streptophyta > Pinopsida > Pinales > Pinaceae > Picea > Picea glauca. The sequence continues at coordinate 13,090 of JZKD02S0814123.1, read as the reverse complement.
CAATTTCTACAAGTGTTCATCCTTGCTTTTTCTACCACAAAATTAATCATTAGTATGTGTTGATTTTCCATCGGCAATTGCACTCATATGGAAGCACACTTTACTCCATTGAATGATATTAATATTCCACAAAGTATTCTTGTAAATGGAACATATGTTGCACTAATAATTGTGGCTTGCAAATTTCACATTGGAAATTATTTTCTTTTCTCATTGGTTATTTTTGATAAGTGGTTTATAATATATATGCTCTTACGAAGGTGAAATGAATTACATGTTGTAATAGTCCTTGTACCTTAAATATCATACTTTCCATGGAATTCGCTTTTGATTTATTGAATATCCTTGCAAGAAAGATTTATCATCCTAACATTTACTTGGCATAGACTTTCTTGCTTATCTTGAGAGAAATCAACCTTAGTCAACCTAAGTCTTTGTCCTCATATGTCCTAATTGCAATGATAAGACCATGGAATACCCTCCTTAATTTAGAATCTGTATCCTAAAAGAGTAGAGGAAAGGCTATTGAGGTGACAATGGGAATCTTGCATGTTTGTTGCCCTAAGATCTCCCTTGTAGGGAGGTAATTTCCCTTGGTGATAGATTGAGCAGAAACGTTTTTGGCACCATTGTAGGGGAGAAAGTCCATTCCCCAAGTTAATATCTTTTGGATTCATTTTGATGAGTTTTTCATAAATTATTCTAGCCACTCCACATTATGATCCTATGCCAAAAAGATATTCCACGAGGTGATCCTCTCAAGGCACCCTTCCTTTGATCCATGTGCCTGAGAAGTACTTTCACTACCAAATTTGTAAGGTCAAGGAAGCTCTTGTATTTCAAGATTACCTAGACTCTCCCATTGTTGAAGATATTTGATACCTTTTTGAGAGTGTTAGTGCTCAACCAACCGAAGTCATGGGTGATTGGTTCAATGAGATGAATAGGACTTTTAAATTTGCCAACATTCAAGGTTATCCCCATGATATTCCCGATATGGCCATTGAGAAATTTCCAAGTTTTCAAGGAAATAATTTTGTGTCAATAGTAGATCATTGGAAAAAATTTAAAACCTTCATTGTCAAGTTTGGTGCAAGACATGAGGATGTCAAGATGATATTATTTGTCCTATCCTTAGAAGATGATGCCTCATATCGGTTCATATATTTTCCTAACAATAGTATTAGTAATGTGAATGAGCTATAGAATGCATTTCTCCATGTATGGGATGATAATAAGGACAACATATATCTCTTGGTTTCCCTCACTATGGACAAGAAAAATGAGAATGAAACCATGGAGGAATTCAACAACAGATTTACCCATATTATCTAGAAGTTAAATTAGAATATTGATCCCCTAGAGCAAGCAATTCTCATCTACTACCTAGATTCATTTGGTGGGTATCTTTTCACCTGAGACAACAATATCCCTAGACCCTTACAGCTACCCAACAAGTGTCATCAAAATTTAAATAAATATGACTACCTTCATAAGAATCAACCAGGCTAGCTCCTCTAGGGCTAAGAGCGAGCCTAAGAAGAATATAATTAACAAAACTAGTTCTGAGAATGAGATGTTAACCTTCCTAGGTGATTTCATGAAGAGAATGGAGGCCAAGTTTTCCAAACAGACTGAAACCCTCCATTAGTGAAATCAAACTATGCATAACAAGATATTCCACCTAGAGAGGCACGCCCAACAGAATAGGTTCCAATCAAGAGGGAGAGGTGGTTGGGATAGACATAAACAACCCCAACATGACCAAGATCATAATTTACCAACCCTTTAGAGGCCAAAAATGTGGTAGAAGAAGATCCATTTCCATGGTGTAACCCATGTAACTTTCTGCATAAGTAGGAAACTTGTTTGTTTTCCCAAGAAATTGCTAGATTAGAAAATGATATTTACAAGGATGGGTTGGAGAATTAGATAAATTATGTCGGTGACATTAATGATATGATCAATATGATCTCTAGTATTATAGTGAGCAAGTTAAAGGGGTGAAGGACCTTGACCAAGCCACTATCTCTAGAGCCTTAGCCCCTAAACCCACTCAGGAAGAGATAAAAAGGAGAATCTAAGAGAAGGATTGGAACACTTATCATAGAAGGGGTAAACAAGTTCAACCTCAACCCCAAAATCCTTCAACCCTACTAAGTGTTTCTAGTCCTCAACCACAGAAGGCCCTAGATCCACAACCCAAAGTGATCTTGCAAAGAGAACAACTTACTCAGTAAGCAAAGAATTCAACCAGTGTTTTTGATATGTCAAGAGATACTTGTAAGGACATCAACATTGATAAGAATGCTTACTTTTCCAAGTCCCATATAAACATCCCTTTCATGGATTTTATCATGATTCCATAAAAAAGGAATAAAGTCAAGGAATCCTTAGGATGACGTGAAGCAAAGGAGGAACCCTCTAATGACACACCTTTTATTTTGAAAACTATGGACCAAGGAAGATTGAACAGATATCATCGCACATTTTATATATCCTTGCAGGTAGGTAGCCTATTATTTGCACAATTGTATGTTAGATTTTGATGCTTCATCTAATGTTATGCCTATGACTATTACTCAACAATTTGTCCTCAAGGTAACAAGACCTTACCGGAGCATTTGTACCATGGATAGAAGAGAGGTACAATTCCTTGATGTGATAAATAATTTGTCTATAAGATTAAGTATGTATCTAGATGTCACAATTCTCATAGATGATGTTGTCATTGACATCCCAGACTCCTAAGGGATGATTTTTTCAAGGAAGTTTGTTTCTCACTTAAGGGGATCTTTACATATGGACTTTTCATATTCTACTATTCCCTTGCATGATGGCACTCTCATGAGGTTGGATAGGGAAAAGTATAGAAGATATCATGTTGAAGATCATGTTCAACCTAGGAATGAATCTATGTACATGATGGGAGAATACTTGAGTAGTAATGAAATCCTAGCTTTCTCTGTAGTACCTAAGGTTGTGAAAGATGAGGATGAAGTTCGAAATAATACTAGCCACTTGGAAGAATTTCATAATCAACCTTTGAGAGGATCTTATGAGAAAGAGAGATCAACCTAAGATCATACTAGTGATTTTTTTCCCTTGACCATGGGAAACAAAGACATGATACTATGCTCATAGTTGGAGCTACCTTTACCTTTTGACTACATTAGCCCCGTGTGTTATTGGATTGAGAAGAATTGTGATACCACTTTCCAGTTGAAGTTAGGTCTCAAGTGTGAGCTTCAAGATCATCATCCTACCTTGAAACTTGATGCCTTACCTTTTGTCACTAGTCCTTCCTCGATCCATTTATTTCTTTAACGCATGGATGGGTTTCCCAAGGACAAAGATATCATAATATGGTTGCATTGGATTTGTGATTTCACTAAACATACTTTGAATTAGCCACTCTTTCAAATTTTAGCATGAATAATCTCTTTGAGTAGCAATTAGAGTGCAATTTTCTTTCCATGCATGATTACCTCTTATTCGTGTGTTTACTTTCATGTGTTTCTTGATTTTCTTGATGCGTTTTCTTTTCCTTCGAGTGATTTTTTATTTCCATGCATGTTTTCCTTTTATTCACATGTTTTCTTTCATGCATTTCTTGATTTTCTTGATGCGTCTTCTTTTCCTTAAATTAATTTCTTGCATGTGTTTTTTAGGATTTACTTTCATTGCTCAAACTTAGTGAATTTTTTTCATTTCCGCAAAGTAGTTTTTTTATTTATAACTGGGGTGGTATATTTGCCCCAAATTTTATGTTGTTTGTCTAATTCTATGGTGTGTAGGTCACAAGTCTACAAATATTCAAAATTTCTCATACACTCTCCCATAGAGTGCATGTCCCTGAGTAGGAGTCAGATGTTACCCCCTCAAGGGTGACAGCTTTTTGGATACCCTAGCAAGGGTGTCAAGTTGTTGATTGCATGAGGTGTCATGCTCATCTTCGGAAGATCCTGACAAAGTGTTCTCCGCTACATGATCGTGCTAGCTCAGTTGTGGTACAGCTCACTTTCATCCTTGTTCCTCGTATGACAGATGCATTGTGGTATGGTATAGTATGGTTCAAGTTTGATTCATTTGACATTCTGTGTATGAATACATGTTTGGACATGATGATATAACTTATTAGCTCGTCATAAAGTGGTAAAAACCTAACAATCATCTAGTGGAATTTCATAACATTACAAGGTTTTATCACTTGCCTCGTAGTACCTTGGGGAACATGTTTTTTGTTAGAAGTGTGTCATTTCTCATGTTAACATGTACTACTAGGTGCTTAAGCTATATAGAAGTGTTCACATCCCAACCATACTAAACATTTTCCACCTCCCCATTGTTATTCATTCCATCCATATAAAAATTACATATTGTCATGTATGATATATCAAAATTCAAAAGGAAAGGTCAAATTAAATCATGAATCAATAAAGCCACTAAGGCTGAGAGGTGAAGAGATAAAGTTATAAGCCAACTATAAATCTTGAGCAATGCCCCCTCGTTATGAGGCCAATGTCCCTAATCCATGGTTTGTCCATCAATATCTAAATAAAAGGGACTTGTTCGATAAACTAAACATTTAAAGAAAAAGACTTAAAGGGGTAGTAAGAAACAGTGTCAAGGATGGTAACTCAATGCTAAGCTCCCTCTAGAAGGATATTATGTGTAAAAATCCTAGCTAAATAAGGATATATGAATGAATAAACGAATAATAAGACATTTTCATGTCTAATAATTTGAGGGTCATCACATGAACTCATTCTCCCTTCCCTTTTGTCATTATCACTCATTGATACTTATCTTTCATCTAGGTACTTAGGAAATATGGGTTGTCCTAAGAATTGACGCATGTATAATCAATGTTGTTCCATTAGTAAGACTTAGGCAAGTATTAAAACTAACCCCCTTTATTATGTTGTGCTAAGAGATGTCACCAGGTGATACCAATTAATGTCTTGCTAAGAGGCTAAACCCATCACTTCAAGTGAGTATTGTGCATTGGGATATGTGTACCATGCCTCGATATTTGTGACACTACCTTGGGATCCTTGATATTACCTTGGGATCCATGTACACATATATGGACATATCTACAAACATTATAATATATGACATTTTCCTCGGGATCTGTGTATCGCATCAAGATATGTGTCACTCCATTGGGACAAGTGATAGTGAATCGAGACATGAAAGGGATGAAATGTCATCACACATGCCACATGAACCATTTGTATGCATCCTCCTTGCTTAGTTGGATGTTGCATGCATTCTCATGCATTATTTACTCCCCTTGGACCACACATGGGGGGTATTTAATTCATTTGAGAGGGTGATTACACATTACAGGGGTGGTTGCACATGGTTACTTGGCCCCCATGTTGATGTGGCATATTTATTGGACCATTACTTGAGGAGCACTTTCCTTGATGATCCCACACGTTCCTCTTGAGATGACTTGTATGCTTGGATGGCTCACATGTGTGAGGGTTTTGAAGAGGTTATTCTACATGTTGACTATTCCTTTGATTGAGAATTCTTGTTAGAGGACGTTGGAGCTATTGGATCATTTGACTTGACTATGGACCATTCCCTTGGATGAGGTAATCTCTTTTGAGGGGTGCACCTCTCTTAGTCCCTATTTTTTTCCATACGTGTGGCTTATTCATTGTACTTTGACCTCTTCTAGAAGGTCATTTCACTTTGTGAGGATATTATGGGATGTATTTTATTATTTTTGTGTTTTCTCGTGGTTCTACCGGGCTAATGGTTTTGGATCTCATGTTTTTGAGATAGCACATGGTTTTGTGTTGTATTTGAGGAGGAGATTCACTTATAAAAGGAAGACTCCTCCATTTCAAATCATTGGAGATTAATGAGAAGTTTGGTTTAAGAGTTATTTTGAGTATCTATTTATGTCTTTGTCAATGTATAGTTATTGTTCAAGGGTTAGATAAGCACTCTTAGAGGTTTCTTGGAAGAAAAAGGCTACTACAAGGCTAAAGAAGGGTGAAATGCTCCACTTGGAAGGGTTCTCAAGGTAAGTTCTCTAACCTTCCTCCTTTGATCATTAAAGTTCTTTGTTCATGCAGTAAGGTAGGAATTCTAGTGGCTCTTTCCTTTTGCTTGGTTAGCCTTTGATTTCACCTTGCTAGTACCAGGAAAGGCTCTTCCATGGACCAATCCTCCCATCCAACCTTGAAGGGGACCTACTAACCCTAGGTAGAGCTTGAGGGGAAATCCTCTAGGTGCCATCAACACTACCATATATTAAACCCTAGCCTTCACTTGGATATGAATTAGTGACCCCATAATCCCTCCAGGCATTGGTCTTCTATTTTTTCTTCACCCATCATAAAACCAAAAAATGATTTTATCCCTTGTTTTGTTTTATTTAATCTTCATTGCATATCTTTCTCTGATTTTTTGTTGGTTGATCCATCATTTTGCATTTGTTGCTAGAAATTGAGGGTTTTAAGTGTATCTCTTATTTACTATCCTTACCCTATCAAACCCTAGGGTAAAATTTCATTGTTTTATCAAGTCTAACCTACTTATTCTAATCCTAACTCGTAATTCAGAGAATTACTTTTGTTGTCTCATCTCTGAAATTTCTATGTATACATGTGTGGATGAAATCTTGAAGCTACAACATTATAGATCCCTTGATTTGGGTTTGGATTGTGCCTTGTTCTGAGTGACTCCTTCCTCTAAATTGACATAGCAAGTAGTCCAACGACCTTCTCAAAGAGCCCAATTGACCCTTCATCCTTGTTGTCATTTTTCCCACTTTCTAAATTGTCAAAGTATGTAGGGTATATCAACAAGCAGGATGGCTCTTGTGACTGTGTTCCATAGGTTCTTTACATGTATTGTTGCATTATTGAATGATTGCAATTTTGTCCACCACAAATCCTCTCCAACGACCTACCTAAACTTCACAATGTTACATATTCTATGTCATCTGGTGGGACGGTCTCTGTGTCTAACCTACAATGAAGGATTGTGAATGTTACCTTGTCTTTATGATAGCACTTGAATGTATTAATACCTTGTTTGGACCTGATCTTCATACCCTTGTACCAAGTGCCTCAAATGACCCACATAATTGGTACATTATCATTTATTGTCTACTGTTTTGCGGGCCGATTATAGTGATTGGGGTTTAGGTCACCATTTGAAGTCACATTCATTGTTTCAAGGTGTTTGTTTAATGCATATCATATGCATTAGATGTGGTATCATCTGTTGATACACATGCATATTGTACATACATCATTGAATAACACATTTATGATGAATGATTTTTTAATAAAGTTCAATTTTTGCTAGTATCAGTATTTGCTTGCTCTACCACATAATTAATCATTAGTATCTGTTGATTTTCCATCAACAATTGCACTCATAAGGAAGCATGCTTTACTCCATTGAATGATAATAACAATCCACAAAGTAGGCTTGTAAATGGAACACATGCCGCACTAATAATTGTGGCTTGCACGCTTCACATTGGAATTGCTTTTCCTTTCTCATTGGTTATTTATAATAAGTGTTTTATAATTGGTATGCTCTTACGAAGGTGAAATGAATTACACATTGCAATATTCTTTGTACCTCGAATATCATACTTTGCATGTCATTGGCTTTTGATTTATTGAATATCCTTGCAAGCAAGCTTTATCATCCTAACATTTACTTGGCATAGACTTTCTTGCTTATCTTGAGAGAAATCAACCTTAGTCAACCTAAGTCTTTGTCCTCTGTAAATACTAACCTTGTACAATATCTACTGCAAACAAATTTTCGGAAAAGAACAGAAAAGATACAATGGCAAATACAAACATTACACAGAGATTTTTCCCCTGGAAACCCAAACCGGGAAAACCAGCATATTCTATATTCATTCATTTTGTTACAATGTTTACAATACAAAATACATATAGGAGCCAGCGACATCCAAAACCCTAACCCAATGACCTGGATTAGTCAAAAAACCCTAATTCCTTAACCAGAAATAGAAAACCATCGGCAAAGAAACCATGTGCCGAAAAACCACCTAAATATAATGTAGTCCCGATGCGGAAAAAAAATTCAGGGGCGTTGCCCCCAAACCCCTGCACGCCCAGCACAGACGCTCAGACACTACTACTCATGCAAAGAATATAACACATACCCAACATCCTCAACTGTCCTAATTGCAACAATAAGACCTAGGAAAACCCTCCTTAAGTTAGAAACCCTAACCTAGAAGAGTAGAGGTAAAGCCGCTAATTTGGCAGTGGGAGGATTTCCTATGCGTTTCCCCAAGCTCTCCCTTGTAGAGCGGGACTTTTCCTTAGCAAGAGTTTAAGAAATAACATGTTGATTTGGAGCTAATTTATTTTCATAATTTCTTGGGAAAATGCCACTCTATAGGCCATTTAGAGCCTCTTTGTTGATGTATTTTGGTTCACATATGGATTTCACTTGGTACTATTTTGGTTATATGCATCCTTACTTTCTATATACATGAGAAACTTTTCATATTTTTGTACAATGGTTTGGATTCGCATGGATGTACATGAATTTATTTTTTCAAAATTTGAATATTTTAGGTATTTTTTGGTCTATCGGTTTTGTGGTCCAATTTTGTTTTTGTTTTTTTTTTTCTGATTCCAATTTCTAGAGTTGAGTAGTTCAATGATCAGTCTTGCTTCCACATTGCCACTACTTTAAGGCATAGTTGCCAAATTCTTCCAAATCAGGGAAAAAGATACAAAAATATCAATAATTTGATTTGAATCTGAATAGTTTAGTGCAATTCGATGGGATTGGCACGTGTGAAAGTTGGAAAAAAAATGAAGTGATATTTTTCAATAGTTGATAACTCAATCAAAATTCAACTATCATTGATCTAGCATTTGTTTTCTCAAACAATAATAAGTGGTTGTGGACACCTTCTAGATTCTCATCTATTTTTAACACAATATCTAACAAAACCTTCTTCAAAGATGAAAGGTCTATATCTCTCTCTTAATTTTCTCTGCTAATACTAGAATCATAGTTATGTTGATATTGGGTCTTCTAGTTCTACTCCATATCATTTCAGAGAGCTTGAGTAGTTTCAAAAGGGTCTATCTATCTCGATTGGCCAAATGGAGAACTTAGATATGTTGATGGTTCGCTAGTGGAGAGACCTTTGATTAGAATGTCATTGTCACTCTTGAATACATACTATGTGAAAATTTATGGAGTTAGAAATCCATCTAATTGAATTGTTATTGAAAAGGCATCTAGAGAATTATCGGATTTTGTAATGTTGTTTGAATCTGTAGTGGTCTATGATGTAATTTTCCTCTTGGTTTTAAAATAGACATCTTTTGAGATGAAAATCTCTTTTAGAATTTCCAAATATTTGTTGGTTTCAAAAACAACAGGGAACAAATATTAACATGCGGAAATCATCATAAGAACAACAATATACTCACAAAATCACATTTTTATTAATGTACAATAATAATAATAATAATACATCTCTCTCGCACTAATACATTCGAGAGGCCTCATAATATAGCATTGAGGTGCTCATAACAAGATGTCCAATATAGCATAACCATCTTCATAACTATCTCCACAATATCTCCATGTGATCTTCATCCCTAACTTCACTCATTGTCCTCATCTTTCATCATAAGTAAACTTCTAGAATAAGTCTACTTTCATGAATAATAATTTATCATATCATAAGTATCAATTTTTTTTCAAACATTTAATGATTCAGATGAAGTTAAGCCTTTAGTTTGAAATGTTTTATTATCTTTGAAGTGAGAGTCAATCTCTAGGGATAAGGCTAAGGGGTAGTCAAGTGATGATGAGTGGTTGACAAAACGAAGAGGAGAGTTATTCAAATTTCAAAGTGGATGAGGATGAAAATGCATAGAATGCATGGCTCTGAGTTGAGCATGTAGTCAAATTAACTAGAATGAAAACATATATATCTAGTCTTTGATATTTACTCTCTAATTTATTCTCATATAAAAAAAAAAATCATCCCAATTTTTATTGTATCATACGGAATTCAAATTCAAACTTGATAACTATATTTTAAGGTGAAAATCTTTCAGCCTTAAATCCACATATTCTTTTACTTTGTCTTTGCTAAGTCCACGGTTGCCCATGTCACAAGGCTATGTTGGTCACACGGCTTCGTGTGATCAACTAGTTTTATGTAGATCAGTAGCTCAAGGTGGACAATGCCAAATCTGTAAACATCACTCTTTTCGCTCAATTGTCCTTTCATCGCATATTCTGGAGCATGATAACCAAATGTTCCAAGTACACGAGTGGAATGAAGTCGTGCTGACATATCAGGAGTTTGGTTTGAATGATCAAAAAAGGAGTTTGGTTTGAATGATCAAAAAAAAAATAAGGTAGTCTTAATGCATTAAGTTTTTTTATTATTTTAGGTTATATTTTTGGGTTAATTTTTTTTTGAAATTGTTGGAATTGCATATTTGAATTGTTAAATGTGTATATGTTGGTTTTTTTAGGTTATTGAATTAATTTATGTATTCAAAAATATAATTTAAGAAAACAAAAACAATATTTTCATTAACAATTATATTGCTAAATTTCAATGATTATATAGCTGAATTCCAATGATGATGACAAAATAATCGAAATCAACTTTGTTGTACTGTCTTCACAAAGTAAGACAAACATAAACATTACTAGAGTTAATATCACTGTGTTTGTTATACAGTCGTAGAAAAGTAAGACTTTGCTAGAATGATAGGTAGTTGTGCCTTCTCATGGAAGTACTCAATCCCTTTTGCAGCACCTATTATAATTCTTACTGTCTGCATCCAAGTAAGAAAGAATTGGACCTGGTTGTGCTCCTTTCACACCTTTCTTACAAGGAAGGATTTCATTAAGCAATCCCATGGTTGCAAACTCATAAGCAAGCACTCGCAAGCTCCCATTAATCCAACCAGTTCCACTACATTTTCGTGCTTCAACCTCAAAACCATGGAAACCAGCTTTTTAATGGCTGAAGCACCACCATTTTTCCCTCTCCAATCAACGATTTTGGTCTAAAGTTATCTTCTGCATTTTTGTGCTTTTACTCTAACACTTAAAATGTAAAGAAAGCTCTGCATTTTTGTGCTTTTACTCTAACACTTAAAATGTATAGAAAGCGAGGAGTTAAGGAAGATGAGTTGGGATATGCAATGAATGTTAAGTGGGTCCAGCAACCAAAGGAGAAATTTGTTGCTCTTTACATTTTATTCCAATGTTACAATGAAGTAGAGGCAGTGATTGAAGACTGTATTTTGAAAAGAAATTCTACACTGTATACTTTGTCTTTTTTTTCATCAAAAACTCATCAATATTTTGCTAAGATGGTAAGAGTATGCACAGGATCTTACCAATTGTGCTATCCCATGAAGATTGTATATAGTTTACCTTGCAAATGGATTTTTGCAAATGGATTTATACAGAACTAACTAATTTGTTGGTGACTTTTATAATTGATCTGATTTTTGGGTAACGTCTTGGAAAATAAGCGGAAGCTCTCTGGGGCATTTTAGAACCCAAGTTTGTATAAAGCGCTGATAAGGTTTTGGCTTCTCCACGAAGATTCAAGATTCAAGTTTGTAAATTCTGAATGCCAAATAGACATAACTTTGAACACTTCGCCTAAAAACCTAGGGGGGAATTTTTAAAACAAACTTGGCGAAGGACATGTGAACTTTGTAAATGAGAGCTTACCTGAGAAAAAAGAAAATTCGATCTGTAATTTCCTTTACTTTAAAACAAGGCAAATGATTTAACTACCTTCTGATGTTATGGAGTTAACTTAATTCCAAAAGATTTAACTACTTTTTTATGTTAGGAAGCTAACTAGAGGCTTAGGAGACTTTGAAGCTATATATTTATTTTTGGACTGTAATTACTTCATACTAACTTGGAAGACCAAAAAAAAATTTCAAATGAGTGGTCACAAAATGTGTGTTTTGACACTTGTTCATGTTGGAATTGGATTTCAAGAGTTGCTTGAGTTCACAAATCCATGAAAATATATAAGTGGCATGTTCTGGAAGTCAAAATGCCATCTTTGATCAGTACTGAAAATTGCACAAAACCATTTTTTTAATAAAATCCTAAACCCCATTAAAAATGTTTTTTTCTTAACTTGTACTATGTTTACTCATCCTTTATTTCTATTATATAGACTTTCAAGATGCTAATTAACATTGACATGATTGATCAATATTTGAAATATTTTAATCCATGGAAGTGCTCAAGTGATGTATGAAACACCTAATATCAAATACCTATAGACTTTCAAGATCCTAATTAACATTAACATGATTGATCAACATTTGAAATATTTTAATCCATAGAAGTGCTTAAGTGACGTCTGAAACACCTAATATCAAACATCTAGTGAAGTTGTAGATTCTCTTTGAAACATAATTCTAAGTCAGCCAGAGATGTAAAATAGCTTTAGTAGGCCTAGCTAAAACTACATTCTCTCTCTCTCTCATCAAACCCAATTAAATCCAAAAGATGCAACATCTAAAACCAAGATGCATGTAATGCAACAAATGTGAGAAAGCAAAATTGTGAGGCTAAAACAAAATATGAAAATGCAACTGAAACAAGCTTTCATGATTAAGCATTAAAGAAAAAAATTCCAATGTGCATCCAATAAATGATAATCCAAGTTAGCAGCTTATAATCATCAACCAAATTTAAAAGTATGAAGTCCAAAGAAGCAACACCTAGGTTTAGAGGCTTGATTTAGAATCTAAAAAGGAGACCTCAAGTCAGTTGACCTAGGGCTTATTAAGCTCTTAACGGGACCTTACCTCTTGTTCTTAAGCTTGTCTCCCATACATTCAAGGCATAACCAATAAAATCTCCAAGATCCTTTTGAAAAAGACTATCAAAACCCTTTCAAACCCCACACTACTCTTAATAACATTTTTAACAACATTAAAGATAACATTGACCATTTCCTTCATCAAAGTGTTTATGAAATTTATTGCTCATGCAGCATTTCATATATAGGCCAAACATGTTGATCCACAAGAACAAG
>JZKD02S0814068.1:0-14484 GCA_000966675.3 Picea glauca | reverse complement strand
AACAGATGAACCCTCATTATTTACATTCATGACCACCTGGGAATCCTTCAGGGATGCTATTAAGGAACAATACTGCCCTCTCGGAAGTTATGACAACTTGTATACCAAATGGACCACACTGCAGCAAGAAAGAGACCAGGCAGTGCCATATTTCATAAATATCAACCATACCTTGTGCACCAAGATGGGTATCAAAGATTTAGAACGAAATTTGGTGCTCAAGTATCGCGGTGCTCTACATAGATACATACAGACTAAAATGGAATTTCTAGACATCTCATCCTTGGGCATGACCTACCGATATGTCATAAAAAATGAGCTGAAGCTCAAACAAAAGACACGACAATTTGGGCCTAGGAACCCCTGACAACAAAATCTAGGAAAGGGTGGTCCCGAACCATAGAACAAAGGAAAGAGAAAATATGGACAGTATCAGGACAACCATTCCAAGCCGCAAGAAAAGAAGGACATCGGAAAGACAAAGAAAGATACCGGGAAGTGGTGCAACTTCCATAAGAGCCCTTGGCATAACACTGCTAAATGACTCTCAAAGCAGTGGTTGGTGGCCAAAGTTAAGGCCTCTGAATTAGATTCAGGCTCTGACTCTGAGTCGGAACCAAAAAGGGGGAGACGGATCATTGATGCGAAACCCAGTGACACTGTTTCTACCACCAAGCTCTAACTTGGTAAATCAAACGAGCCAGAAGAAGGAGAGAACCTCTTCCATTCACAAATGTGGGTAAAAGGCACCCCGCTGCACTTCATCGTTGATAGCAGTAGCTAGAAGAACCTCATCTCAGAAAAGTTCGTTAAGCAGATGGCCTTGCTGACAACACCACACCCATAACCCTACACCATTAGATGGCTCCGCCAAGGAAGCGATCTCCACTTCAGCCAACAGTGTTGGTTGTCATATGCCATCAAGCCCTTCAAAGACGATTTATTGTGTGATGTTGCTCCTATCAAATTTTGTGATGTTCTTTTGGGCCAACCTTATTTATGGAAATGACATGGTGTATATGATTCTAGTCCTCRTAGTGTTATTATTACTTTGAACAGGAAATTGTACAGGATACTCGAGGCAGTCCCACCTAMTCMTATTTCCTTGATCTCTACTAAGCAATGTGGGAAGGTCATATCTCATATAGAGAAGTTTCTCTTCTTCATGATTCTCTCTCARAATGAAYGAAAGATCACATCCACATCCAAGGTCTCTTCGGTCGACCTCTCCACATAGAAGAAGCAAGTAGATAAGGTTTTGGAAGAATACTCAGATATCTTCTCCTCACCTACTGGGGTACCTCTACACTGCTAGGTCAAGCACCCCATCAATTTGATCCCTGATGCACCACTGCCCAATGGGCCAGTCTATCACCACTCTCTATTAGAGAATGAGAATATCAAGTGACATATCTGAGAACTGCTCCACAAGGGGCACATCCATTCTAGCTCATCACCTTGTGGGATCCCAATCGTGCCGGTATAGAACAAAGATGGAACTTGGCGACTCTTCATTGATTACCGAGATCTGAATAAAATTATAGCTATAAATCGGTACCCAATTCCTCGAATCGACGACTTCCTTGATCAAATCACAAGGGGAAAATACTTCAGTAAGATTGATATGAAGTCTAGCTACCACCATGTCCCGATAGAATAAATAGATGTATGGAAGACCACCTTCAAGTCAAAGGAAGGCCTTTTCGAATGGTTGGTCATGCCATTTGGTATGACAAATGCTCCAACCACTTTCATGAGGATGATGGATGATATCATGCGACCATTCACCAATGCTTTTGTAGTGGTGTATCTAGATGACATTCTCATTTACAACAAGACTTGGGTTGAACACTTGTAGCATATTCAATAGGTTATGCACACCCTGTGGCAACACAAGCTATACACCAACTTGGAAAAATGCTCCTTCGGCATGGACAGGGTCCATTACCTGGGATACATCGTTGATCAGCATGGCATACATGTGGATCCATCCAAGATATAAGTCATCCATGCCTGGCCAACCCCAACCACACTCACTAATCTTCGGAGCTTCTTGGACCTTGCCAATTTCTACCGCAGGTTCATGTTGGGATTCTCCCATATTGCATGGGCCCTTAACCAAATAACCAGGGGTGGTGGTAAGGAAACATTTGCGTGGGGCCAGTCCCAACAACTAGTGTTCAATGATTTGAAGGAGCTCTTGTGCTCAGCCCCAGTACTTTCACTACCATACCTGCATTAGCCCTTTGAGATTGAGACAGATTCTTTAGACTATGTTGTAGGTGTTGGTCTCACTCAGAAAGGCCAGCCCATGGCCTATCATAATGAGACACTATCAGATGTTTTCCATAAGTACCTAACTTACGACAAACAAATGTACTCCATTATGCAATCCTACTGCCATTTTAGACATTACATTCTTGGAAAGGAGACAGTCATCCACACTGATCATAACCCACTACAGTTCATGCATACACAAGGAAAATTGCAGAATGACCTCCATCAAAAGTGGTACACATACTTGCAGCAATTCCACCTCGACATCAAGTATAAAATAGGAAGCACCAACCACATCATTGATTGCGTCAACAGGCTGCCAGTCACGACAGTCACCACGGTGCTAGATTCTTATGGCCATGAGACCTCTGGATGCCCCCAATTCTATGAGACAAACCCAGACTTCACCACCACCTACCAACTGTTGGGTGCAAATGCAATTGTCAATAATTTCCATCTTCAGGATGGGTTGTTGTGTCGTTTGATCCATATATATGTTCCATTAAGTGAGTGAGTGAATATGATCTAGGAATCCCACTACAATTGGGTGGAAGGACACTTCAGCATCAAAAATATAGTGGCGATGCTACAAAAACATTTCTACTGGTCGAAACTTCGACAGGATATATCAAGTCCTACACTGCCTATGTTATTTACAAACTGACCACTAAGAAATAGGGCCTATACACCCATCTTCCTACTCCTGACAGGCCATGGGAATCCATCTCAATATACTACATGTCAGGCCTCTCATCCACTAAGTGGGGAAATGACTATTTTTTTGTGGTTGTTGATCGCTTTTCTAAGATGGTGATTCTGGTTGACTACAAGAAGAGCATCACAGCAGAGGCCACTACCAAGCTCTTCTTTGAACGAGTTTGGATACATTTTGGAATCCCACAAACCATTGTCTCAAATTGGTACTATTTATTTCTCAGCACATTCTAGTCGAGCCTCTAGTCAATGCTGGACACCAAGTTCACCAAATCCATGACCTTCCACCCCCAGAAAAATGGTCAAACTGAGGTTCTAAATCGAATGATTGTGCATATCCTTCACATGGATACTTCAAAGTGTTATCACATAGGGTTTTCAAGAGTCATATGGGTCTGTTGTGAATACCTAGGTCTGTATCCTTTCCCATTCTTTCTCTCTTTCATGAGTCGTATCTTAAAGTTTTCCCTTCGACTGGTAAAGTCAGTTTTGTTCACCTTTTTTGTTTAAAAGACCTGGTTTTCCTTGATTCCTTACCTGAAAAAGTCTCGACCCAAAGCCTTTTTTTTTCCTCTAAAGATGAACACCCATATCCTTTTGTTTCAATAACTCGTCTTATTGTTTTCCTAAGCCCCTATCCAGTCATCCAAGTCGTTGTTTACACAGGTTGCAACCATGGGCTCAAACCGTGACACTTAGAGTGGTCCATTCTGGACTCAAATCAAGAAAAAAGGTAGGTTCATCTTTCAATGGTGGGAATTCCATGTGGAGTTCAGATTAGTGCCTCATATGCGTTCAAAATATTAAAGTTGCGCGAAGTATAGTGCAAGAGAAAAAGTCCCGAAGAGAGCATGAGTTGCTGATCTTTAATGGGAGAGGTGGTAGTTGATCCAAGTGTTTAGGGAAATAAGCTTTGGGAGTTTCGAAGTGAGAAGTGTGTGGAATTCCCAAAGAGATGAAGCCCGAATTCATGAAATAATCTGAGCCATCAAAATTTGAGGATGCGTGGAGGCAGATCCCTCACTTTGGATTTTGGCACTTCAGATAGTTGTGGGAGTTAAACATTAAAAAGTGTCGAAGTGGCCAAAGTCCCAAAGTACTCGAAGTCCCAAAGGCATGAAGTGAATATGAGCCATTCATCAGCAAGAGACATGTTTCAATAGATCAACAACTCTGGGTAAAAGTGCATGGAAGAGTAAGTGAGATTTGAGCTTTGTTTTTCTCGGAGCCCGGAGACCCAAAGTGGATATTGGTCATTCAAATACAGAATGTCATGCATCATCAGAGCTGTCACTACAGTATTTTTAATTCAAGATTTTTAAAATGAGAAAAGTGTCTAAATATTGAAGACCTCAAAGTCTCAAAGACCTGAAGGTCCAAAGTCCTGAAGCCCGAAATCAGCAGGAGCCATCCAATTCAAAGGGACACATGGCACCAAATCCGAGAATTCACGGTTTCACGAATTAGAGGTTTTAGCATGGATAAAGGCGTAAGTTTGTGACAGATGAAATATTGAAGCGCCTTTGGATATGAGTGCCAAGTTATGGCCTGAGGTTGCATGCAGGATGGAGCCATGGAGAGAAGCTGCGCCAAAGGCCAAAAGTTCCTGTATTAGTCACAGAAGAATATCTGCATGGCCTCTAGGCATTGGGATTGACTCGAAGAAGTTATGGGCACCGCCTAGAATATTCATGGGTGTCAGGCCTCATCCCGATCCAGATGAAGATAGTTAATGGAAATGGGGGCTACAGTTGAGACCTCGCCTCACACCATAAATGGAAAGCATACTGAGAATGGTCGTGGGGGGAGATTGTCAATCCAAAGTTTCTCGGGGGATGAATTTTCCTGCAAAGCACATAACTAAGACGGGCTCCCATCTGACATAAGAAGGCCTGCATGGGCTGATAGAGTAGGCGTCGGTTGGAAAATTTGAATGCAAGGGTCCGATCACATTCCTAGTGGTTGCAACATTTTTAGTATATATAAGAAGTTTTGATATTTTGTTAACGTGGAATGGTTGAGCTAGGTTCCCAACTATTGTAACATTTTGATGAAGAACACTGGTTCTTTGTTTATGTCTTGATTTTAGACTTATCTATTAATCTAAGTCATCTTTCTTACTCTATCCTATTTGCCTCTGATACTGAGAGAGATCATGATTGACTGATTCACATGGATTGTTGTGATTGGATTATGATGAAAGTTTGATTATATTGTTGTTATGATTTCTTTTAGTTTCCTTGAAATTTGAATCCAAGAGGATCTTGTGTTTATGTTTTTCTTCCTTAGGTTTTTGGAAGGCCTGATGTTCATAGAAGACCTCTACAATTTTCTCACCAAAGTATTCCTCCTACTCACCTTTACTCCAACTTATAGATTGAATTTGATCCAAGACCTCAATTGCTTGTGCATACTAGTCCAAATTTCTGCATTAGAATGTTATTTTCATTGAGTCTTCTCCATTTTGCCTCTTAAAAATCATTTACATTTACTGTATAAATTGATGGGTACCTGGATTACCTTCTATGAAATTTGAGGGTGAATTCTAGTGCTAACATTTCTTGGTGTTGTTGTCGGGGAACAAATTGAAGACATTTCCCTAGGATAGAACGACAAAGAGCTTTTGATTCTGAAGGTGCATCACATATTAGAACCATTGAAGATTTCAATTTTCACCTGGTGACTCCCCAATCAAAGAATCAACTGGGGAGAACCCTGTTGACAAAAACATGACCATACCGAAGGGGAATACTAGGTATCAGTTTATGAGCTTTCTTCATGAAATCCTGTTTTTCATTATCAACTCATTTCTCTCTTTCCCTTTACATATAAAAAGGATTATCCTCTTCTTTGTCTATTCAGATGATAATAAGCCTTACTTTATTTATCCATCCTTTGAAGAAGAAGGCATGACCTCTTCTTCTGTTGTAGATGTTGATCGTGTGTCTTCTCCTCAGCCTATTCATAAAAGTGAGATTTGTATTGGATTTCCTCATGAAATTGATCACCCTTGTAGCCTTGAGGGGGTTGAAAATGATTCAAAGCCTTCTCAGATCTCATTGTCTTCCACTATTAATATAGAGCCTGTCCATATTCTTGTTAAACCTCATATTCAACCCACCAGTTTTCAAGCTAAGATTAGAGACAAGATGTTTAAACCTTTAAGGCTGCCACTTGACCTTCATCCTTATCTTCTTTATTCCTTTGAGTATCTTCCTCAGTTTTCTAGAAGGATCATGTTACAGCTGAGAGGCACTTGGAGGCCTTTGAGAAATTTGTTGATTTGTTTGAGATTGTTGATGAGGTTGTTCTCACATTCTTTGTCTGGAGATGTTGTTGTGCGGTTTAAATGATTGGGATTTGGTTCTATTGGTTCTTGGATCGAGCTATGTAAATATTTTTTAAAGTCTTGGGGTGATAACAAGTCCCTTGATCAGTACGGGTTTGAGTTTAATGACTTGAGGAGAGGGGAAGAGGAAGACTTGTATGTCTTCAACAGGAGGTTTTACAGTGTTTATCATAGTATGCCTATGGAGATCAAACCCACAAAGACTGCTTCCATGGTGTACTATGTCATGGCTCAACATCCAGAGCTTGTCCTTCTTTTGAGAGAAAGGAAATATTCATCCTTAAGACACCTGTTTGAAGATGTTGAAGAAGTCGGAGAGAACATAAGGGCTAGTAGGGGGGTTCATATGCAAGCATGTCTTGAAGAATTGCATGTGCATAAGCAAGAATACTGTCAGTATGTTTTAGATTCCAAGAAATAAGACAGTGAGTATAATTCATATATGGAACAACAATTAGGAAGTGGGTGTGATTCACATTTGGAATCAGATCCTTTAATAGTTGCATATTTGTTTATGGGCAGGAATTCATATCAATCTTATGATCAGTTTTCAGAACATTTTAGCATGATGTAGTGGTTGATTGCATAGATAACTATATGTTCTTGGTTGATCATAGTTGTGATGCTTTAAATCNGAAGAATACTCAGATATCTTCTCCTCACCTACTGGGGTACCTCTACACTGCTAGGTCAAGCACCCCATCAATTTGATCCCTGATGCACCACTGCCCAATGGGCCAGTCTATCACCACTCTCTATTAGAGAATGAGAATATCAAGTGACATATCTGAGAACTGCTCCACAAGGGGCACATCCATTCTAGCTCATCACCTTGTGGGATCCCAATCGTGCCGGTATAGAACAAAGATGGAACTTGGCGACTCTTCATTGATTACCGAGATCTGAATAAAATTATAGCTATAAATCGGTACCCAATTCCTCGAATCGACGACTTCCTTGATCAAATCACAAGGGGAAAATACTTCAGTAAGATTGATATGAAGTCTAGCTACCACCATGTCCCGATAGAATAAATAGATGTATGGAAGACCACCTTCAAGTCAAAGGAAGGCCTTTTCGAATGGTTGGTCATGCCATTTGGTATGACAAATGCTCCAACCACTTTCATGAGGATGATGGATGATATCATGCGACCATTCACCAATGCTTTTGTAGTGGTGTATCTAGATGACATTCTCATTTACAACAAGACTTGGGTTGAACACTTGTAGCATATTCAATAGGTTATGCACACCCTGTGGCAACACAAGCTATACACCAACTTGGAAAAATGCTCCTTCGGCATGGACAGGGTCCATTACCTGGGATACATCGTTGATCAGCATGGCATACATGTGGATCCATCCAAGATATAAGTCATCCATGCCTGGCCAACCCCAACCACACTCACTAATCTTCGGAGCTTCTTGGACCTTGCCAATTTCTACCGCAGGTTCATGTTGGGATTCTCCCATATTGCATGGGCCCTTAACCAAATAACCAGGGGTGGTGGTAAGGAAACATTTGCGTGGGGCCAGTCCCAACAACTAGTGTTCAATGATTTGAAGGAGCTCTTGTGCTCAGCCCCAGTACTTTCACTACCATACCTGCATTAGCCCTTTGAGATTGAGACAGATTCTTTAGACTATGTTGTAGGTGTTGGTCTCACTCAGAAAGGCCAGCCCATGGCCTATCATAATGAGACACTATCAGATGTTTTCCATAAGTACCTAACTTACGACAAACAAATGTACTCCATTATGCAATCCTACTGCCATTTTAGACATTACATTCTTGGAAAGGAGACAGTCATCCACACTGATCATAACCCACTACAGTTCATGCATACACAAGGAAAATTGCAGAATGACCTCCATCAAAAGTGGTACACATACTTGCAGCAATTCCACCTCGACATCAAGTATAAAATAGGAAGCACCAACCACATCATTGATTGCGTCAACAGGCTGCCAGTCACGACAGTCACCACGGTGCTAGATTCTTATGGCCATGAGACCTCTGGATGCCCCCAATTCTATGAGACAAACCCAGACTTCACCACCACCTACCAACTGTTGGGTGCAAATGCAATTGTCAATAATTTCCATCTTCAGGATGGGTTGTTGTGTCGTTTGATCCATATATATGTTCCATTAAGTGAGTGAGTGAATATGATCTAGGAATCCCACTACAATTGGGTGGAAGGACACTTCAGCATCAAAAATATAGTGGCGATGCTACAAAAACATTTCTACTGGTCGAAACTTCGACAGGATATATCAAGTCCTACACTGCCTATGTTATTTACAAACTGACCACTAAGAAATAGGGCCTATACACCCATCTTCCTACTCCTGACAGGCCATGGGAATCCATCTCAATATACTACATGTCAGGCCTCTCATCCACTAAGTGGGGAAATGACTATTTTTTTGTGGTTGTTGATCGCTTTTCTAAGATGGTGATTCTGGTTGACTACAAGAAGAGCATCACAGCAGAGGCCACTACCAAGCTCTTCTTTGAACGAGTTTGGATACATTTTGGAATCCCACAAACCATTGTCTCAAATTGGTACTATTTATTTCTCAGCACATTCTAGTCGAGCCTCTAGTCAATGCTGGACACCAAGTTCACCAAATCCATGACCTTCCACCCCCAGAAAAATGGTCAAACTGAGGTTCTAAATCGAATGATTGTGCATATCCTTCACATGGATACTTCAAAGTGTTATCACATAGGGTTTTCAAGAGTCATATGGGTCTGTTGTGAATACCTAGGTCTGTATCCTTTCCCATTCTTTCTCTCTTTCATGAGTCGTATCTTAAAGTTTTCCCTTCGACTGGTAAAGTCAGTTTTGTTCACCTTTTTTGTTTAAAAGACCTGGTTTTCCTTGATTCCTTACCTGAAAAAGTCTCGACCCAAAGCCTTTTTTTTTCCTCTAAAGATGAACACCCATATCCTTTTGTTTCAATAACTCGTCTTATTGTTTTCCTAAGCCCCTATCCAGTCATCCAAGTCGTTGTTTACACAGGTTGCAACCATGGGCTCAAACCGTGACACTTAGAGTGGTCCATTCTGGACTCAAATCAAGAAAAAAGGTAGGTTCATCTTTCAATGGTGGGAATTCCATGTGGAGTTCAGATTAGTGCCTCATATGCGTTCAAAATATTAAAGTTGCGCGAAGTATAGTGCAAGAGAAAAAGTCCCGAAGAGAGCATGAGTTGCTGATCTTTAATGGGAGAGGTGGTAGTTGATCCAAGTGTTTAGGGAAATAAGCTTTGGGAGTTTCGAAGTGAGAAGTGTGTGGAATTCCCAAAGAGATGAAGCCCGAATTCATGAAATAATCTGAGCCATCAAAATTTGAGGATGCGTGGAGGCAGATCCCTCACTTTGGATTTTGGCACTTCAGATAGTTGTGGGAGTTAAACATTAAAAAGTGTCGAAGTGGCCAAAGTCCCAAAGTACTCGAAGTCCCAAAGGCATGAAGTGAATATGAGCCATTCATCAGCAAGAGACATGTTTCAATAGATCAACAACTCTGGGTAAAAGTGCATGGAAGAGTAAGTGAGATTTGAGCTTTGTTTTTCTCGGAGCCCGGAGACCCAAAGTGGATATTGGTCATTCAAATACAGAATGTCATGCATCATCAGAGCTGTCACTACAGTATTTTTAATTCAAGATTTTTAAAATGAGAAAAGTGTCTAAATATTGAAGACCTCAAAGTCTCAAAGACCTGAAGGTCCAAAGTCCTGAAGCCCGAAATCAGCAGGAGCCATCCAATTCAAAGGGACACATGGCACCAAATCCGAGAATTCACGGTTTCACGAATTAGAGGTTTTAGCATGGATAAAGGCGTAAGTTTGTGACAGATGAAATATTGAAGCGCCTTTGGATATGAGTGCCAAGTTATGGCCTGAGGTTGCATGCAGGATGGAGCCATGGAGAGAAGCTGCGCCAAAGGCCAAAAGTTCCTGTATTAGTCACAGAAGAATATCTGCATGGCCTCTAGGCATTGGGATTGACTCGAAGAAGTTATGGGCACCGCCTAGAATATTCATGGGTGTCAGGCCTCATCCCGATCCAGATGAAGATAGTTAATGGAAATGGGGGCTACAGTTGAGACCTCGCCTCACACCATAAATGGAAAGCATACTGAGAATGGTCGTGGGGGGAGATTGTCAATCCAAAGTTTCTCGGGGGATGAATTTTCCTGCAAAGCACATAACTAAGACGGGCTCCCATCTGACATAAGAAGGCCTGCATGGGCTGATAGAGTAGGCGTCGGTTGGAAAATTTGAATGCAAGGGTCCGATCACATTCCTAGTGGTTGCAACATTTTTAGTATATATAAGAAGTTTTGATATTTTGTTAACGTGGAATGGTTGAGCTAGGTTCCCAACTATTGTAACATTTTGATGAAGAACACTGGTTCTTTGTTTATGTCTTGATTTTAGACTTATCTATTAATCTAAGTCATCTTTCTTACTCTATCCTATTTGCCTCTGATACTGAGAGAGATCATGATTGACTGATTCACATGGATTGTTGTGATTGGATTATGATGAAAGTTTGATTATATTGTTGTTATGATTTCTTTTAGTTTCCTTGAAATTTGAATCCAAGAGGATCTTGTGTTTATGTTTTTCTTCCTTAGGTTGTTGGAAGGCCTGATGTTCATAGAAGACCTCTAAAATTTTCTCACCAAAGTATTCCTCCTACTCACCTTTTCTCCAACTTATAGATTGAATTTGATCCAAGACCTCAATTGCTTGTGCATACTAGTCCAGATTTCTGCATTAGAATGTTATTTTCATTGAGTCTTCTCCATTTTTCCTCTTAAAAATCATTTACATTTACTATATAAATTGATGGGTACCTAGATTACCTTCTATGAAATTTGAGGGTGAATTCTAGTGCTAACATTTCTTGGTGTTGTTGTCAGGGAACAAATTGAAGACATTTCCCTAGGATAGAACGACAAAGAGCTTTTGATTCTGAAGGTGCATCACATATTAGAACCATTGAAGATTTCAATTTTCACCTGGCGACTCCCCAATCAAAGAATCAACTGGGGAGAACCCTGTTGACAAAAACATGACCATACCGAAGGGGAATACTAGGTATCAGTTTATGAGCTTTCTTCATGAAATCCTATTTTTCATTATCAACTCATTTCTCTCTTTCCCTTTACATATAAAAAGGATTATCCTCTGCTTTGTCTATTCAGATGATAATAAGCCTTACTTTATTTATCCATCCTTTGAAGAAGAAGGCATGACCTCTTCTTATGTTGTAGATGTTGATCGTGTGTCTTCTCCTCAGCCTATTCATAAAAGTGAGATTTGTATTGGATTTCCTCATGAAATTGATCACCCTTGTAGCCTTGAGGGGGTTGAAAATGATTCAAAGCCTTCTCAGATCTCATTGTCTTCCACTATTAATATAGAGCCTGTCCATATTCTTGTTAAACCTCATATTCAACCCACCAGTTTTCAAGCTAAGATTAGAGACAAGATGTTTAAACCTTTAAGGCTGCCACTTGACCTTCATCCTTATCTTCTTTATTCCTTTGAGTATCTTCCTCAGTTTTCTAGAAGGATCATGTTACAGCTGAGAGGCACTTGGAGGCCTTTGAGAAATTTGTTGATTTGTTTGAGATTGTTGATGAGGTTGTTCTCACATTCTTTGTCTGGAGATGTTGTTGTGCGGTTTAAATGATTGGGATTTGGTTCTATTGGTTCTTGGATCGAGCTATGTAAATATTTTTTAAAGTCTTGGGGTGATAACAAGTCCCTTGATCAGTACGGGTTTGAGTTTAATGACTTGAGGAGAGGGGAAGAGGAAGACTTGTATGTCTTCAACAGGAGGTTTTACAGTGTTTATCATAGTATGCCTATGGAGATCAAACCCACAAAGACTGCTTCCATGGTGTACTATGTCATGGCTCAACATCCAGAGCTTGTCCTTCTTTTGAGAGAAAGGAAATATTCATCCTTAAGACACCTGTTTGAAGATGTTGAAGAAGTCGGAGAGAACATAAGGGCTAGTAGGGGGGTTCATATGCAAGCATGTCTTGAAGAATTGCATGTGCATAAGCAAGAATACTGTCAGTATGTTTTAGATTCCAAGAAATAAGACAGTGAGTATAATTCATATATGGAACAACAATTAGGAAGTGGGTGTGATTCACATTTGGAATCAGATCCTTTAATAGTTGCATATTTGTTTATGGGCAGGAATTCATATCAATCTTATGATCAGTTTTCAGAACATTTTAGCATGATGTAGTGGTTGATTGCATAGATAACTATATGTTCTTGGTTGATCATAGTTGTGATGCTTTAAATCTTGTTGTACCATTATCTTATGATCATTCTTATGAAGGAGAGACTGCAATTGTTGGTGATCAAGATTGGCTTCGAAAGAACAAGGAGGTCATTTATTTGCAAGAAGAGAGGAATTTATAGAGGAGAAGCCTAGTCCTCTCAAGAAGCCAAATTTATGTCATGTTATTTATGATGCTGTGGCCATATACATGGAGTCGTATGTTTCAGATTTTCTGAAATTTTCAAATGGAATTATTTCACCAATACTCACAAGTGAGTATGCTTTCATGAAATATTTCCAAGACCAAACTATACAGCCTTTTCCTTTATTCATTAAGGAAAAGTATTGGGTGAAAATCGTCCTTCCTGGACCCGCAGAAGACATAGAGTAGCATGTAAAGGAGGAGATAAGTGGGCAATTTATCTCTTTTCCAGAACCTATAAACGAGAAAATATCACCTGGGATCAGTCAACCTGTATCATCTCTCTACCCACCTGAGAACATCGAACGATGGGTGAGCCACAATGAAGGAAAATATTTAATTTATTACCAGTTGAGATTTCCTAATCAAAAATTTTGTGACCCTGTGGGGTTATATATGGAGCTGTGTTTTCCAAAAGAATTGAAGCCTATAGAATTATTCATCTTATCATAATTTGGGTGTATGGTCAGTGTTCCAAGCCATGTTCTTTTTTTGTTGTCATACCTTCCTAGATTTTTATGGATCATCTGCAGTGAAGTGAAGAAGATTTATATTACCAGACAATCTGGGTGGTTATAGTGGAAGTTTTCTTTCACCTAGCGCTTTGTAAAAGTCAGTTAGCCTAGGATTGTACATAAATAAGCTCCTTCTGGAGCCCATGTGTTTTTTTTTTCGTTTTAGTAGAGTAGTGTACATATCTCCCCATTTTCTTCAATGAAAGTTTTGAGCTAGACTCCATAGACCAACAACTAAGGCACTAGAACTGCATGTTCTTGGAACCTCGAAGGGAGCATGTCATCCCCTGTGGAGCCAAATGTTATCACATAGGGTTTTCAAGAGTCATATGGGTCTATTGTGAATACCTAAGAATGTATCCTTTCCCTATCTTTCTCTCTTTCGTGGGTCATGTCTTAAAGTTTTCCCTTCGACTAGTAAAGTCAGTTTTGTTCACCCCTTTTTATTTAAGAGACCTAGTTCTCCTTGATGTCTTACCTGAAAAAGTCTCGGCCCGAAGCCTTTCTTTTTTCCTCTAAATATGAACACCCATATATTTTTGTTTCAATCACTTGTCCTATTGTTTTCCCAAGCCCCTATCCAATGATCCAAGTCTTTGTTTACACAGATCGCAGTCGCGGACTCAAAGCGTGACACTCAGAGCAGTCTGTTCTAGACCTGAATCACGAAAAAAGATAGGTTTAGCTTTCAATGTTGGGAATTCCAATGTGGAGTTTATATTAGCGAATCTCGGGCATTCAAAATCTTAGAGTTGTGTGAAGTATAGCACTGGAGCAAAAGGCCCAAAGAGAGCATGAGTCGTTGATCTTTAAAGGGACATGTGGCAGTTGATCCAAGTGTTTGAAGAAACAAGATTCGGGATTTTTGAAGTGATAAGTGTGTGGAATTCCTGAAGTTCCAAAGCCCAAATTCTTGAAATAATATGAGCCATCAAAAGCTGAGAATGCATGGAGGCAAACCCCTCGCTTCAGAGTTCGGCGCTCCGGAGAATTGTGGGATTTAAACATTGCAAAGTGTTGAAGTGGAAAAAGTCCTGAAGTGCCCAAAGTCCCAAAAGCTCGAAGTGAATATGAGCCATTGATCAACAAGATCCACATTT
>JZKD02S0814045.1:198954-212398 GCA_000966675.3 Picea glauca | reverse complement strand
ATGAGGGCCATTTCTGAGAAGCCAATATTGTTCAACAACAATTGCATGTGCATCCAGTAAGTTACGAACAATTCCATGGCTGTGGGCAGGCTGCTGGCTGTTTAACTTTGGAACGAAAATCTCTATTCCAAGGCCGCATCCGCATGAGCATTAAATGCTATGAATATTGTTCTGTGTGAGTTGCTGGATCGAAAACCACAACCCAGAGTACTAAATGCTCGTTGTAGCTCACCGATAATCAACGTTGGCAGAGTTACAACTCAATTCATATAATCAAATGCATTAACTAGGTTTTTATTTACACTTCAAGTAATAAGTTTTTAGTTAGGTGAAAGGCTTATATTTATTGATAATATATATTTAATGATTTTTTAACAATAAATTTTAATTTTATGGTTATTAATTGACGATGTTAGTATATTTTTAGTGATCTTTCCAAAATCAATAAACAAGATTTCATATTCATAATTTTTTAACATTTTTAAAGTCATTTACTTAATATGATTAAGAAATTAATAATTACAATAATTTCATATTCTTCTTTTGTATTTAAAAAATAGTAAAACGACATCACTTTTATGATGAACCAAGAAGAGATCTGGTTGTTTGAGCGGCCTAGTGAATGATGCAAGATTAAGCCAGTTTCATTGAATAAGTTCATGGGATATATGTGAGGCGTCATGAAAAAGAGGAAAGTAGTATTGAACCAAGAAGGGATCTGGTTGTTTTTCATCTGCACAGGGAGAGCGGCCTACTGAATGATGCAAGATTAAGCCAGTTTCATCCGAAAGGCGTATACCTATTCACAATGAGCACAATTAATCAGCTTTTAATCTAAAATTCTAATCTGATGGTTAACAATTGAAGATGCTGGCATATTCTTAGTCGTCTTCCCAAATCAATGAATATGATTTACTCTTCATAACTTCCTTGTATATCTGAATGCATCCATTACCTTGTTTATTTTTTAACATTTACCTAATCATATTAAGAAATTACTGTAGCACTATATGATTGCCACGCTTAAATGATTAACCTTTCAGATTACCATTTAGATTTCCTCAACTGTCCGAGCGTTTCATTTTTTTGCTGCCTGTGCGTTTCATTTTCTGTCTTTCCTCACCTATCCGCCCGCGTGTTTCATTTTCGCCACGGATTTCAGCTGTCCACCGCCGATTTCCTTAGCTGTCCCCGCGTTTTCTACAATTAAAACATTACGTGGGTTTAGACTCCTTGGTTTTCTGATCGATTCATTGTTATTAATGCTGACGAGTCTGTAGGTGGGAATCTGCTTTATCCCTCCGCACTGTGATTTTCCTGTATAAACTTACTCCTTTGAAGAACTGACCCGATTATTGCATTCATTCTCTTTGTCGGCCGCGGAAAATAGTTGTGCTGTTTTATAAGATTAGATTTGAAAGACTGCTGAGTATGAGAATATTTGTTGAAGATTATTACGCGGAAATAAATATGATTTTTTTCATATTATCACAGATAGATAACGGATACCTTTCGGCGTTCTCAACCGCTAACTAGCGGCTGTGCTAGTAGTATTATATATCTATTTATACGAAACATGGTATTATTTATTTATTTATATGAAACGTGGATAATAAAGAAATGGTATTATAATTTATAAGCTTACATTAAAAATAATTTAAATGAAAATATTAAAATTAAAATATAAATATAAATTAATTTTTAAAATAAATTATAAAATTAAGTAATAAAAATAAGATATAAAATTAAGTAATAAAAAAATATGATATAAAGGATTTTAGTATATATATCAATTTTTAAAAGTTGAAGTTGTGTATGTTTTTATTTCATAATATGAGATCATTAATAAAATATCAGCAGTATGCAAAACTCAGAAAATTTAGACATAAGAATTTTTGGTCTAACTTCGACTCTGAAAAAACCCACAAAGAGAAAACTAGTGAGAGAGGGAGATTTTTATTATTTAGGAGCTTTAGAGAATTCTGTTACAACATATTCATCTTCAGAAATTTAAATGACAAACTTTTCTCGATAACTGCGCCAATTCTTCACACAGGGAAATGAGCCAACTCCTCAAAATTCTTCCCAGAACTTTCTGCAATAAATTACAGGTCTGCTTCTCAATTTCTGTGCCTCCAAACTGTTGTACGACCACCTTGAAATTTGTGGCAACTACCTCAACCCAAAAACAGAGCAATAAATGTTATATGGCCACCTTGGGAAACATGCCAAAACTTCTAGAAAACAACACAGATCTTTTTGCTCGAAATCTGTGCCAAAAGGACAGTCGTACAGACTGTACAGAATTTGTACAGTACAAACTATACTTTCTATCTTGAAATTCGTGCCCTTTTCTTGTTGTACGAAATTCAAAATCTGTACAGTATGGCCTTTGCTGATGGATTGTACTTTGCCTCGTTTTCTGTGCTTGCTCTTCTTGCTATACAGCCTGCTCAATCCGTACAATACGACCTGCCTTCAATGCTATCCTTGTTGCCTCGATTTCTGTGCTAGTTTGTTGCCTTGGGATGCATGCCCTAGCTCTTAGAAATGGCTGCTCTCTTGCTGCTTGAAAATGCTCTCTCCAAAATGCTTGAACAACCCAAGAATGGGTGCACCCTCTTTCCCTAATCGACCTCATGAGGGAAGGTGAGGGGTTTTCTAATATAATGGTTGAGATTAGATTAGATGAGTGGCTGAGATTTGGTGTCTCTTCACTCACCCTCACTTTAGTCATAAAGTTATCTTTTAATTTGCATCTCACAAATTAATTTGACTAGGACCCACATTAGGCACTTTCTCCCCCTTAAGCGCCAAGGGAAGAGAAACACTTTCCTTAGTACTTTATTTAATTAAAAATTTAACATTCCCTCATACCGAGGATAGTGTTACTCACCACTCCAAGCTTGTCCCTGGAAAATACAAACTTGCCCCTATTCAATGCCTTGGTGAGTATGTCTGCAACCTGTTCATCTATAGATATGTACTGTAGTTCCACATCTCCTCTCTAAACATAATCACGGATGAAGTGATATCGAATCACGATATGCTTAGACCGGTCATGAAAAATTGGATTCTCCGAGAGTTTAATGCAACTCTGATTATCACAGTAAATCATGGTAGGCCTCAACTGCACACTGAACAATCCCACCAGCGTCTTGCGAAGCCAAAGGGCCTCACAACTGGCCTGACTAGATGCCATATACTCAGCCTCTGCCGAACTCAAAGCCACTGACTTCTGCTTCTGACTGAACCAAGAAACAAATGTTGATCCCAATCCAAAGAAATACCCTAAAGTGTTTTTCCTATCACTGACACATCCTGCCTAATCCGAGTCTGTATAGCCAACCAAACGAACTCCATCTCCTCTATGATAGTCCAAACCATAATCTACCATACCACAAAGATATCTGAGCACATGTTTTTCTACCACCCAGTGCACTATCCTAGCCTCCACCATGAACTGACTGAGAGTGTTGACAACAAAACAAATATCTAGTATGGTATTGACCAAATACATCAATGACTCGATCAATTGACGATACAAAGTGGAATCCACCAATTGTGACTTAGAAGCATGAAGCTTCTTCCAGTTGGTAATCATGGGAGTGGCCATGGATCTGCTATCCCCCATCTGAAATCTTCTCAGAATGTCACACACATACTTCCCCTATCCCAAGAAGATGTGTCCAAGCTCTTGCCAAACCTCCAATCCCAAAAAGTAATGCATCATTCTGATATCATTCATCTCGAACTCTGAAGCAAGGCTCTCCTTGCAGTTGCTGATGAGTCTCTCTACCCCTATAATGAAAAGATCATCCACATATAGCAGAATAATGAGATGATCCTCTCCAACCACAATGAAATATAGGTTGGGATCCGCCTCACTCTTCTCAAAACCCAACTGTTGCAAATAGGCATCTATCCTCGAATACCAAGCTCTGGGAGCTTGTTTCAGTCCATACAATGTCGTCTTCAGTATACACACATGAGACTTTCTCCCATGCACCTCAAAGCCCAACAGCTGCTCAATATACACCTCCTTCTCAATAAGACCATTCAAAAATGTGGTCTTCACATCCATCTGGTGGATCTTCCAACCCATCTCTTCTGCAATGGAGATCACTACCCTGATCGAAGTGTATCTAGTAACCAACACAAAGGTCTCATCATAGTCAACTTCCTCAACCTGTGAAAACCCCCGAGCCACAAAACGAGCTTTGTACTTCTCAATGCTACCATCCACAACATGCTTTAGCTTGTAGAGCCACCTGGAAGTCACCACTGACTTCCCCTCAGGTCTAGGAACAACTTCCCAGACATCATTCTTCATGATGGAATTGTACTCTTCCATCATGGCATCTCTCCATACCTGTATACTAGTGGTCTCCTCAAAAGTGGAAGGCTCAGACTCCTGAATACTACTCACCATCGCGATGTACCTGCAAAACCTCTCAGGAGGTTTACTCTCCCTCACTGCCTGCCTGAGATTCCCCACTGAACCCTGTGCCTCCCTCAAAGTGTCCTGAAGCCACTTGGGCTTCCTCCTCTTTGAAGTAGTGTCCTGTGGAGGGGACTCTCCCTGCTCAACTCCATCTCCTGAAGACAATGATCTTGTAGTAGACTCTGAAGTACCTGATCCTGAAATCTGTGGACCATTAGCATGTGAAACTGAACTCTGTGGCCCTGTCACCTGTGAACCTGTCGTCATCAAAGCTGGTGGCCCCGAACTCTGTGTCACTGTAGTCTGCTGCGGGCTCACCTGAATCTGAGATGAATACTGCTCACCTCTCTCTATCCCTCTAGAATTCCTAAAGGCTCTGTCCTCCTCAAATCTGACATCCCTCCTTAAGATAGTCTTTCTCAAGGAAGGAAGGTATATACAGAAAGCCTTTGAAGTCTCACTGTACCCAGCAAAGATCCCTCTCTCTGCCATGGGCTCCAGCTTTGTCCTCTTTTCAGAAGGGACATATGAATAAGTGATGCACCCAAAAATCCGAAAGTGCCCCACCTCACACTTCTTCTTAGAGAAAGCCTCCTCAGGAGTCATGCTCCCCACAACCCTGTGAGGACTCATGTTCTACAGATAAACTGTAGTGTAGCATGCCTTAGCCCATAGAAATAGTGGCAGCCCCTAATCATGTAGCATGGCTCTCGCAACCCTAACAATATCCCTGTTCTTCCTCTCTGCAACCCCATTCTGCTGCGGGTTGTAAGGAACAATCAACTCCCTCCTGATGCCCTCTCTTGCACAAAAGTCCATGAACTCCTTGGAGGTATACTCACCCCCATTGTTCGATCTCATGACTCTTATTTTCTTCCTTGTCTAGTTCTCCACAAGAGCTTTGAACTCTTGGAACCAACTGAAGACCTGTCCTTTGGTCTTCATGAAGAAAATCCAGGACTTCCGAGAGAAGTCATCAATGAATACAACATAGTATAGGGATCCAGTCAACGATGTCGAAGACATCGGGCCACATACATTTGAATGTATAAGATCAAGTATCTCTGCTGCTCTACTGTCACTGCTCGAAAAAGTAGTCTTGGTGTACTTTCCCAAAGCACACCCCTTGCACAACTCATGGTGCTCTGAACTAAAATCTGGAACTTTCATCACCATCTCCCTCAGAACTCTCAAAGCCCCATGGTGCAAATGTGCCATCCTCCTGTGCCATATCTCACATAGGTCACTGCGGCTGCTGGTAGAACGAATCAATGCTCTCGCTGGCTGGAACAAAAACTTGTACAGCCTCTCATGTCTAGTACCAATCACTTTGGCCGAAGTGATGCTAGACCCTCTGAGGAAAAGAAGCACCTACCCATCACGGAACAAGATCTCATAGCCCTTCTCCTCAATAGTAGAAACTGACACTAAGTTATTCTTCAAGCACGGAACATATAGAACCTCTGTCAAAGTCATGGGAGGAAAAGACTCCCTCGAAAATGATACGGTCCCACAACTAGCCACCTTGAACTCCCGGTCATCTCCAAGCACTACCTCTGCATCTCCACACTGAGTAAGATCTGTCAAGTGCTCACGAACTGCTGTCATATGGTGAGAGGCACCACTGTCAATATACCAAGTATCTGGAGTAGTGGTCCTCGAGGATAGACACACAACTAAGGAAAATTTCTTGTCAAACTTGGTGGAAAACTCTTCCACCTCTGCTGAAGCTGTTGTTTGTTTCTTCTTCTTGTTCGGACACTGTCCTGCATAGTGCCCAAACTTATGGAATGCAAAGCACTTGACTTTGCTCATGTCTTTCTTCGCTTCACCCTTAGGCTTCTGTTCTCCCTTTGGACCCTTTTTGAACTTCTTTTTGCTTGTGGTAGCAAGAGCCACATTCTCCTCCTCATGACCTATAGATGAACTTCCATGTACATAACCTCTCCGGGTCTCCTCCTGAACAAAGTCATCCCAAATATGTTCCCAACCGAGAAGATTCTCCCTAGCAACAATGCCCTCCACAAAAACAACCCATTGTTTGGAGACTCCATTCAATGTTGTTCTCACAAGATCACTGTCAGCTATGGCTTCCTCCATAGCTCCAAGCTCATCCCTCACCTGTGTCAATCTAGTAAGGTATGTGACCACATTTTCAGCCTTGGTCATTTTTATGCTCTTTAGTTTTTCCCTCAAAACCATCTTCCGATTCTCATTTGTACTCTGGTACAATTTAGTCAAAGACTCCCACATATCATAGGCATGTGTCTTCCCCGTCAAATGAGGAATCAAATGATCCTTGATGGCATCAAGAATAAATCTCTTAGCCTCGATACTCTTCTTAGTATAGGATGCAAGAAGAGTAGCATCAGTAGGTGTCACAACAGGATGAGTAGTGGTATTCTCCACAATATCCCACAACTCGTTTTCTTGCAAAAGCAAGATCATCATCTCCTTTCAAGCACCGAAATTTGCTTCCCCATCAAGTCTGTCCTCAACTCTCAAACCAGTAGCCATTGACCCTCTTTCTGCTGGAAATAAAAAATTCAAAAATCTGCCCTATGAAGTGTCTGTTGTCCCAACTTTCTGTCTGCTGAAATCTCTGTTTCTCTTCAACTCAACTCTGATACCATGTTAACTTTTCAGACCCCAACCCAGTTTCAGTCTCGCTGATTTTTCAGCCAATGTTTAATGCCCAAACCCAGTTTTATATCAACAATTAAATACACAACAAAAAATTAACTTTAGAACTGAAACATGAGGATTCTGAACATCGTTTTAAGTGCAGAAATAAAATATCAACAGTATGCAAAACTCAAAAAATTTAGACACAAGAATTTTCGATCTAACTTCGACCCTGGAAAAACCCAAAAAGGGAAAACCAGTGAGAGAGGGAGATTTTTATTATTTAGGAGCTTCAGAGAATTTTGTTACAACATATTCATCTTCAAAAATTTAAATGACAAACTTATCTCGACAACTGTGCCAATTCTTCACACAGGAAAATGAGCCAACTCCTCAAAATTCTTCCCAGAATTTTCTACAATAAATTATAGGTCTGCTCCTCAATTTCTGTGCCTCCAAACTGTTGTACGACCACCTTGAAATTTGTGCCAACTACCTCAGCCCAAAAACAGAGCAATAAATGTTGTACAACCACCTTGGGAAACATGCCAAAACTTCTAGAAAACAACACAGATCTTTCTACTTGAAATTTGTGCCAAAAGGACAGTCATACAGACCATAAGGACTGTACGGAATTTGTACAGTACAGACTGTACTTTTTGTCTTGAAATTTGTGCCCTTTTTCCTACTGTACAAAATTCAAAATCCGTACAGTACGGCCTTTTCTACTGGACCATACTTTGCCTTGATTTTTGTGCTTGCTCTTCTTGTTGTATGACCTGCTCAATCCGTACTGTACGACATGCCTTCAGTGTTGTCCTTTCTGCCTCGATTTATGTGCTAGTTTGCTACCTTGGGATGCGTGCCCTAGCTCTAAAAAATGGTTGCTCTTTTGCTGCTCGAAAATGCTCTCTCTCTTTCTCTCTCCAAAATGCTTGAACAACCCAAGAATGGGTGCGCCCTCTTTCCCTAATCGACCTCGTGAGGGAAGGTGAGGGGTTTTTTAATCTAATGGGTGAGATTAGATTAGATGAGTGGCTGAGATTTGTGTCTCTCCACTCACCCTCACTTTATTCATAAAGTTATCTTTTAATTTGCATATCACAAATTAATTTGACTGGGACCCACATTAGGCACTTTCTCCCCCTTAGGTGCCTAGGGAAGAGGAACACTTGCCTTGGTACTTTATTTAATTACAATTTAATAGTGTGTCTATTGTGTATACAACCCCTTGTGAGTGAATTGTTGAATCAATCTAGAAACATATATTCTTGAGCCTTCAAAGAAAGAAATAAGTCATTTTATCATTCTACTTCTTTTTAATATTTAATTGATTGCAGCAATAGAAACAATGAGATCCAAATTTGGATGAACCACGAGATTTGCAAATGGGAGAGAGATTTCATTTCATAACTCTCAAAAAGAGAAGTAGATGGTCCACAAATTTGAATCTCTTTGCTATTGCAGTTGATAGTGAACACAAAACCAATAGTGAACACATGAACTTGAATGTAGTGTAAATAGATAAGGATTCAAGGGCACATTATTGGATATCAACTTCCAAAAAACTACGATAGAAAATCAATAATGAAATACTAGCACAATTCAAGTGCAAAAAAAATTAAAAGAATACATCCGAAAAAGAAAAATGATCTACAAATCCAATTTAAGAACAAAGGGTTATACAAATAGTTCGAGAGAATTTAGGATGGCACTAACATTAGGTTCTTGGGCATGCTATGGATGGTTCAAAAGGAACAACCATGGATGTGATTTGGGATAATGGTACAGTAACACTGACATGGAGTAAATAAAGTCCCTCATAGTAAAAACAAGTTGAGAAAGAATATCTAATTAAGCATTTATTTTTTTTGTTGAAATTGTAACTATGGTCATATTCATAATGTGAAAAGTAAAAAGTGAAAAGTAGTTTAGTGTGTATATATATATATTATCCAAGGGACACATCCTTTCATGGATGGACACAACATGTTCTATATATATGAAACACTCATCATTGTAATAACATCATTCAAATATACAATATCATCTCATTTAGAAAAATCAACATGGTATCAGAGCGAGACTGGGCTTGAMTCCCTCWTGGGAGRGCCCATGAAAATAAGAGAGATAGATTGAGTCTTGTGTGAAGATTTCTATCTCATATAAAAATCAACACTAAGAACKTAAACTAAAATCCTAGTGCTACTCTATGCATGATTTATGCAAATGGAAGAAAAAGTGGCTTGGAGAAGCCTATGGAATGACTCTTTGAAAGATGTGGTTCGAGGAAATTTGTAATGTTCATATTGCAAATTGTGCCATGTGATAGTCACGATAATGAAATTTACGAGATCTTCTCATTCATTTGATTTTGAGAATTTTAAAAGGGTGAAAATAGGGCCTTCATATTTTTAAAAGGAAAACAAAGATGGTACAAGAAGATACCTACCTGTGAAAGTAAGTAGGCTCGGCGTTTACAACAACCTGGGAAGAACAAAAATCAATTTTATTTTCAGAAATTGGCCTATAATTGAAAGCGACGAGGAGGCTTGTCTCTCTCCACCATGGAAAATCTCCATATATAGCACGAACAAATAGACACATAAAAAATGATACCATACTTGTGACCGAAGGCAATTTGTAGAAGGAATAGGGGATACGACAAGCATTTTTTTCAATGGGTATATGTATATATTAACAAATTTAAATGTCAGATAGTTAATAGTCAGATGCATATAACACGAAATTGGTAGTAATCATGGCAATCCAAAACTGGTTAGAATTGGAAAGAAAAATGTCAATTGGGGATGTAATTGTGAGGATCCAGGATTGACTTGGAATTCAGGGAAAATAATTATCCCAATTAGCTATGTGTTTTTTTTTGTAGAGATGAAGTGGGAGGGATTTCCATACACAACAAGATCAATTGTCAGTCACAGTTGCATTGATGTGAGCAGGAATATGGCAGACTAGCATTTCATCCATGTAGATTTCTCATGGATGTCCTTTTTCTCTATTCTCTTGTTTGGGATTTTGGGTCTAATAGCAACATTGGATCTATGGATTCTTTGTTTTAGACCCACGATCAAAGCATGCTGATAATTTTTTCATAAGTGCAAGCCTTAAGGTGATGGAAGGGTACATGTACCAGAGGGCATTGCAGGTCTCTCCCATATCTATGATAGAAGAAGTGCCAAGAAGACAAGTAAAATTGACCATTATGAATACCTCCCTAGTTAATAGGGAGTGTTGATTTTTTGTAGCTATGGTTGGTCTTCATAATGTATATATTCGAAAAAGAAATTTGTGAAAAGAAGGATTGTGGTGAGAGGGTTCTCCCAGAAAGAGGGAATAACCAGTGAAGAAAATTGGACAAGTATGGTTTGCTTCAGTGTAAGAGGGAGCCAGTTGGCTCATGAAAAAAGGAAGACATGGAGGGTAAGACCTTCCAACATGATGTCAAGGAGAGACATTGCTAAACATGATGCTTAGAGAAAAAAAGTCTCTAAGAGCAGTTTTCCTCTAGGATGGGATCATACCAGATGGCAGAAATAGTTCCAGTGATTGTGGATACATCCAGTTAGACCCATTGTAGCACATCTACGGTGATATATCCAATGGAGGTGGAAGGCATAGTATGAGCCCCATAGGGAGAATTTATAGGAACACAAAAGGAGAAGTTGCAAGAGCCCAAAAGGAGAAGTTGTAGAGCTCCAAAGGGAGAAGTTGCAGAGAGAGTGGAGGAGCTACTCTCAGTACATGCATATCCTCTTCTAGAGTTGCTAGTCTTAGATTGGTTATTTTTTGAATGATCCATTGTTCCTGTCAAGAGATTGAGTATTCTCCAAGGGATTGGAGGTGTAGCAAAGTCCAGAAAGGAAATTCCTCTGACCGAGGAAGAACATGGTTGTGATCCTGCAGAGATATGGCATAATGGACTATAGGTCCATGGCCACACCCATGATATCAAATTTGAAGAAGTTGAACGAGGAAACTTCAGACTCAAATTTGGTGGACCGTATGATGTATAGAGAACTAGTTGGGTACCTGATGTACCTGGTGAACACCGAGATATATATATGTTTTATGAGCAGCTTGAGTCAACTCATTAGTGAACCAAGACAATTGCACTAGGTTGTTGCAAAACATGTGTTGAGGTACCTACATGGACAATTAGGTATGGACTCAGATACTTCTCAAGTGGAGAAGTAATGTTGCAGGAATATACAAACTCTGATTGGGTAGGGAGTGTGGATGGAAAAAAGAGTACCTCTGGTACCTATTTTAGTTTGGGCTCATCCATGATATCTTGGATTAGCAGGAAAAAAAAGTGTGTGGCACTCAAAACTTCATATGCATAGTACATTGCAACATGTGATGCTTATACGAAAGTAGTATGGCTTTATAAGTTAGTTTTTGGACTATTTGATCAGGTTTCAGATTTGACCGTGATATTATGTGATAATCAAAGTTGTGTGAAGCTTTCAGAGAACTTGATGTTCCATGACAGGTCGAAGCACATTGAGATTAAGTATTATTACATCCATGATCGAGTCCATAAGGGAGAAGTAAAACTCCAGTATATCTCCATTGATGAGCAGATAACAGATATTCAAACAAAACACTTGTCCAAAGGGAAGTTTGTTTACTTGAAGGACAAGTTGGGACTTATAGAGATTTCTCCCTTGGTTGAGAGGGAGTGTTGATCCATATCATGCTAGTAAGAAATAGATATGATGCTTCAACATCATACTAGTACAACTTAGATATGATACATTTGTCTTGAGATGCATCATTCTAGTATAGCTTAGATATGATGCATTAGAATCATGCCAGTACATATTAGAGATGATGAATATGCATGAGTCACATCATGCTAGTACATATTAGATATGATGCAATGACATCATGTTAGTACAACTTAGAGATGATGCAGATAACTTGCATCATGCCAGTATAACTTAGAGATGGTGCATTGACACCATGTTACTATGGCTTAGAGATGATGCAGAGGCACTGATCTACATCATGTGAGTACAACTTCGATATGATGCATTTGCATCCTGCTAGTACAACTTAGAGATGATGTAGATGATACTCCACATCATCCTAGTACAAATCATATATGATGCATTAACATCATGCTAGTACATCTTAGAGATGATGCATAAGCCTAAGTCACATTATGCTAGTACATCTTAGAGATGATGCATAATCTTGAGTCACATTATGCTATTAAAAATTACATATGATGTAGTAACATCATGCTAGTACAACTTAGAAATGATGCAAATAACTCGCATCATGCCTAAATTATCAGATATAGTGTGGCTCATATATTCATGTGACACTTCGTTGAGTGCATGACGACTACATGACACATGTGTAGTCATGAGACTATGGTGGTGACTATGTGTCTCTATACAACAATTGTATGCTACTACAATGGTTGTGTACCACTCGAGAAAATTGTGTGTCTCTGGACAATAGTTGTATGCTACTGCAATGGTTGTGTACCACTAGCAGAGATTGTGTGTCTCTGGACAACAGTTGTATGCTACTACGGTGGTGTGACATTGGTGGAGAGTGTGTGTCTTTGGACAGTAGTTGTGTGTTATTACAATGGTTTTGTACCACTTGCGGAGATTGTGTGTCTCTAGACAGTAATTGTGTGCTACTACAGTGGTTTTGTACCACTGGCGGAGATTGTGTGTCTCTGGACAATAGATGTGTGCTACTACAGTGGTTGTGTACCACTGGAAGTGACTGTGTGTCATTGGACAGTAGTTGTGTGCTACTAGAAGTGGTTGTGTACCACTGGACAATAGTTGTGTACTACTATGGATCAAAATAGTTGTGTTCTATTGGATGGCATTGTAGTAGCTATGAGCTACTAGATGATTTTCATGGAGATTACCAGATCACTTGGAGCAGTTGTTTATTGCTTGATCGGAGATAATGTGACAGATGATTCAAGCTACTGATGACATGGTATTATTTTTGTGCTACTAGTTGATTATAGAGTAGTCAGCAGACTACTAGATCAAGACATAATGAAAATATACCTCCCTATCTAAGAGGGAGTGTTGATTTTTGAGGTAGCATCATGATACATTCTCCCCAGAGGGTCCTATATGGAATAGTAGGAGGGAATGTGTACTTCATCCTTACGTGCCTCAGATGGTCAAATGAAGGAACCAAGACATTAGTTTCATGAGGAAGCCTCTATATATCAAATATGGTTCAAGATGACTTAGCTTGATCAACCCCAAGGGACTGACCACCCCTTGTAGGATGAGCTAGCTCAATTCTTGTGGATACTAACTACATGACATGTATAAACATAGGTGAATGTCCCTAGTAAGCATCGGG
>JZKD02S0814045.1:147711-167526 GCA_000966675.3 Picea glauca | reverse complement strand
CTCGGCTATCTTTTCATGTTTAGAGAGTCTGAAAAGAGCTTAAAGAGGACTCTAGGGGGGTTCCTTTTTCGTATAACCTTGTTGAGCCCGAAAAAGTGATAAAAGTATGCTCGATTGCGTTCTCATGTATTTTCGACTGCGAGAACGGACAAAGACCACGCTCGAGGTTTTATACAAAAACCATAAAAAACAATCAAAACATGCGATGACAAAGAAAAAATACATCCGCATCCCTGTACATGAACATTGAAGTTGTTACGCCTGCAAAAGTTACACTCAAAAGGGCATTAGGGGTTAGGGTTTAATAAATAAATAATTATAAAAAACCAAATAACATGGTAAAAGTAAATATAAAGAAGTAAACTCTGTTTACCATATCATTTTCACTTTTCCACTATTTGAGCCCAAAACCCCCTCTTTTACCCTCAAAGTTAGGCGTCATATTGTGGGAGTTACGAGCGTCCATTTGGTGAGACGTTAGCGACAGTGAGGTAGTCTCTTTTTCTTCTACTCTTTCATGGTTTAATTTTGCATTTTCATTGGTTAAAATTCATTTTTTGAGTTGGTTTTGTGAGCCCTACTTGCGCTCAGCCATTCTCGCAGGTGGGCTACATGGGACCTGCGAGAATGGTTCATTCTCGCAGGTGAGCCCACAACAGCCTGCAAGGTTCTCGCACTGTGCCTAAAGGGCACCTGAGAGAACCGCAAAGCACAATTTAAAAAAAAAAAAATTACTCAATGAAAGAGAACCAATTCATGAATAGAGTTGTTAATCCTCTTTTTGTGCTTCTTATGTAGGTAATTGGCCATCAAAATGGTTCTTGAATGGTGTGAAAGGGAGCACGAAGAATACAATTCCATTGTCGGAAATCATCCCCCCACTATTGCTACTTTAAGAAACTATGGCCTTCTGAAGTACTTTCATATCCCGGGCATGAGGGCACAAATCAAGTTATTAGAGTACCTTGTGCATATGTGGGATCCCGATTAGAAGGTATTTCATGTAGGGGTCCATACACTGTCCTTAGATATTGAGGACATTTACTTCTTGACTGGATTGTCATGCCATGGGTACCACATGAGCCTGAATGGTAGCAAAGGTGGTGGGCTGCCCATGAGTGAGTATTGCCGCTTACACTGTGTTCCCGAGGCAGAGAGGAAGAAAGGGAAAGTAGCTATTTGGGGGGTACGGGATTTGACCCTCCATACTATCTTGTTCACCATAGCTCGGATCGTTGGGAGTTCTTCTCCTCACATGGCAGTACAGAGTTACTTCCAGTATGACATAGAGTGTATTGAACCTCGGGTTTTCAACTGGGCAGATGCAGTTCTTCGTAGTATGAAAAAGAAGTTGACCAAATGTAGACGAGGTGACCTGAAGAAATTTGGGTATGAATCTTTGTTAGTGTCCTTCTTCCTTGAGAGGGTTCCATTACTGAGACTGCAGGTTGAGTGGAATTTACCAGCTCCCAGGGATCCAAGAATGCTGAGATGGTGTCGGCTCATGGCCCGGCACGTAGCTGGACCAATCATCAAGTATGATGATACCTTCTTCGACTGTCTTCGACCACAGATGTTGATGGTCGATGACTATGCTTATGCTAGATTGGATTTCCGAGGAGATTCGGACTTAGTAATGCCAGAGGATGCTCAGTGGGGGGAACTTGGTAAGAAGTACACAATTTTTTCCTTTTAAATGTTTTTGTGAATTTTTATCATATGCAAATGTTTTTATATTTTCGTTCAAAGACTAATTACAAAATTCATTTTTGATGACACAGATGTTGGACCTTACCGACCTCCTGGCACTTCTCCCATTCAACGATGAGGAAAGGTAGCGCCAGCGCCACAATACGCTGAGGATTATCAAGTAGTGGAACAAAACCTAGAGGGCTTAACAACAGATATTCCAGACATGCCTCTTGGAGAGGTTCCACGATGCGATCAACATCATACAATAGGAGTGTCAGATTCCATGAGTCGATTGCTCCGTAGAGTTGCCCGGGAAGTCATGTGTTACCGTGAACGTCATCCATGACGTCACTTTGTAGAAGCTATGAGCTTCAGATTTGGAAATTTTGGTCTTCGGAAATTTTTTTTTGTAAAAGAAACTCTTTTGATCATTATATATATATAGACGACTTCTACCGGTTTATCATGTATTGTGTGAATTGATGTGATTGATTTATAAGTGATCCAAATGTCTGTCTAATACATAGTTAGTCAGTGCATCAGTTAATGTATTTAGACATCTAGGAATATGTTGATATTCAATGTAATCAAAATAACACTCCAAGAGGCGAATTCACAAATACACCTGTAACAAAGTAGGACTTCGAATAGTATAGAAATTACTTAACTGTAGTACTACAAGTTGCGAATCGAGTCGCACAACCAAATGATGGATTCCGAGCGAGATAGAATCAACCAATAATTCAATAATGGTGCTATACTCTGCAATGTTGTTGGTCGCACAACCGAGACACACACCTCGTAAGGAGACAAGTTCGTTTGTAGGGGCGTAAATTTCCCATGTAGTGGAAGCAAGGTTATGAGTACTACGACTAGCGCCATCAGCGAAGCCAATATAGGGTAGCGAAGACTCCCACATCTGGAAATAAAACACAACGCCACATAAGGGTACAGACCAGATAATGACAAAAGCAAGCTACAGTAACACACAAGAAGTATGATACAATAAAAATACAAGTATTCATGCACAGATGATTTTATGCATAGTACTTCTTCAAGTACAACCCTTTCCTGGGTTCACTCAAAGGGATACCATCATAATCTACTAACTCATAAGGTCCTTTTTCCAAAACTCGTCGAATGATATAAGGACCTCGCCACATGGCTTCGAATTTTCTAGCTCCTAGCATATCTCGATCTTGATCATAGAGGAGAACAAGATCTCCTTCAGAGAAAACGCGAGGCTTGACATGTTTGTCGTATTGGGCCTTGACACGTTTCTTCTGAGCTTCTATAACTAGGGTAGCATTGCGTCGAGTTTCATCTAATTTCATAAGATACAATAGATGTTCTTCCTCAATATAAGTGTTTGGTAGGAGTTCAAAAACTATTTTTAAAGAGGGTATCTCGCATTTAATTGGTAGAATAGCTTCCAAACCATAAACTAACCGGAAAGGTGTAAACCCAGTAGCAGATTTGACGGATGTCCAGTAAGCCCATAATGTCGAAAACAACATTATGTGCCAACTTATTTTGTGAATATCTATCATTCATCGGAGCATAGTTATGAGAACTTTGTTAATTTCTTCGACTTGGTCGTTGGATTGTGGGTAATAGGGCGTTGAGTTATCATGGAAAAGACCCAACTTTTCAGTAAGTTCGGACACCATGAAGTTTCTAAAG
This sequence comes from Picea glauca, assembly GCA_000966675.3. Classification (NCBI taxonomy): domain Eukaryota; kingdom Viridiplantae; phylum Streptophyta; class Pinopsida; order Pinales; family Pinaceae; genus Picea; species Picea glauca. Next base: position 164,151 of record JZKD02S0814045.1, on the reverse strand, counting down.
TGGCTACCATGATCAGTGACGATAGCTTGGGGAACACCAAAATGAGATATGACGTGATTAAAAATGAATAATGTTGCGGTCTTTCCAGTGTTTTCAAATTTTGGCATCGCCTCGGCCCATTTCGTAAAGTAATCAATGGCTACAATAATGTAATCATGCCCCCCGGTCGAGTGAGGGTGACATGTCATGAAATCGATGCCCCATTTCGCAAAGGGACCAACTGAGACCACAGGGTGAACAGGAGAAGGATGTGACCGTATCTTCTGATTATAGGTCTAGCAAGAATGGAATTTTTGAACGACGATTATGCAGTTGTTAAATAAAGAAGGCAAAAAATACCCTACTCGTAAGATCTTCTGGGTAGTAGCATACCAAGACATATGACCTCCACAGGCTCCAGAATGACAGTCATTCAGAGCTTTCTCGGCTTCATCGAACATTAGGCAACATCAAAAAATAGAGTCAATCCCCCGATGATAAAGATTATCCCCGAGGATAATATATTGACGGGCTTGATAACATATGCAAAGTCGGTCTGTACTAGACAATGTCGGCCGGAAAGTTTGGGTTTGGAGATATATAATGATATCACCATACCAAATATCATCTATGCTAATAAGGAAAAGAGATTCATCAGGTAATGAATCAACTGCTACTGTTTCCATTTCAGAATGGGGAAAATCGCATATCAACTCAGCAAAAACTAAGGACTTCTTGGACTTGGCACGTTCGAATTCCAAGTCAAACTCCTGGAGAATCACAATCCATTTGGAGTATTTTCCCCTTAGAAATTGATGAGTAAGAATGTGTTGCATAGGGTTGCAGTGAGAAATCACGGTAGTCTTGTGTGAGAGGATATAGTGCCAGAAGTGTTGGACGGCTTGGACGGTAGCCAATGCCATTTTTTCGACATGTAAATACTTGATTTCAATAGGCATTAGACTGTGACTCAAGTAGTAGATAACATGTTCGTCGTTAGCATCATCCTCTTGGACGAGAACCATACCAATGGTGTAATCCAAGGCAGCAAGGTAGAGGAAATAATCGCGACTGTAATCGGGGGGAAAGAGAAGCGGAGAATGTGTTAGGGACAATTTCAAAGCTTCAAAATAATTGTTGGTAATGGTATCCCAGACGAACTCTGAATCCTTTTTGAGGAGTCGCGTAAATCCACGAGTTATCTCGGCGTAATTTGGGATAAAACGACGAAGAAAGTTTGCTTTCCCCTACAAACTTTGTAACTGGTGAAGTGTAGAAGGAGGAGGGAGATTAAGGATCGCCTCAACCTTTAAAGGATCCACCGAGATACCTTGACGCAAAACGATAAAACCTAGCCGGATTCCACATAGAAAACAAACTTATGAGGATTCAAACGTATACGCTTGAACCGACAGCGGACGAAAATGGCTCAGTGGTGTTTGGGGTGATCAACTCGGCACATTGAGTGAGTAGGTAAATCGTCCAAATATGGTTGAACGATGTGCTTGATATCATGGAAAGCATAAGACATAGCACGTTGAAAAGTTGTGCCAACGTTCTTGAGACCGAAAGGAAGTTTTTGATAGGCAAAAGTACCCCAAGGACAAATAAAAGCGGTTTTATGTTGATCCTCGGGAACAATGTTGATTTGATTATATCCGGAGAAACCATCCATGAGAGAGAAGATTTCACTTCTGGTGCAGTCATCAACAATATGATCGACGAAGGGGGTAGGAAAGTTGTCTTTTGGACAAGCTTTGTTGATATCCCTATAATCAACACATACACGAATGGTGCCTTGTTTCTTGTCAATCAGAACAAGATTGGAAACCCAGTCTGTGAGAGACATCGGATAAATAAAGCCGACTTTTAGAATTTTCTCGACTTTGAGCTTGATAGTAGCCGCTTTACGTGGGTGAACTGGATGAAGGCGTTTTCGGACGGGTTTAGCGTCGGGGTATGTCTTTATCTCATGTATCACAATCTCAGGGTCGATACCTAGAATTTCTTCATAGCTCCATGCGAAGATGTCACAAAACTCTTTGAAAATGGACATATAGGTGACGACTTCGTCAGAAGAGCACGAAGCTTTGATATGAACATTTTCGACAATCCCAGGTTTGACGAATATGTCAAGGGGAATAGTGGGCGAGATATTGCTTAAGTTCCCTTCGGAAAACACATCGTGTACAGACTTGGGAATAGTGGAAATGACAACAATGGTCGACGGGGTCGAGATCCGTTGATAGTTCTCAATGGTATGCTGCTCTAGAAAGAGGATGGAACAATGATGCCCATCATCCCAAAGGGTGTCCTCCATGACAGACATGATGATCTCGTCTGTGGGAAAAATGAAATGAAAAGGATTGGGAGAAAAATCACCAAGAGAGGGGGAAGAAGGTGTTGTCGATTGAATGGCCTGATAGGCGGATTCAACCGGACTTAACGACATTGCATCGTCGAAATGAAGATGATCTCCAGGGTCAGGTACTATCCAGAGGTCGTGAGACACAAGAAGTTCGTGAGGTAAGCTGGAGATCATGTTGATGGAAGCAACAGACGAGCGTGGAACATCGGGCGGTGGAATGGGGAAAGTACCCATTAAAGAATAGTCTATTAGAAGGCCTACACCGACGTTCTCATAACCTGATGGGGTTTTAGCGATGAAAGGTACATTGTCATTACAAGTATCTAAATTAAAGAAGGCTAGTTGGTCGACGGTAACGAACTTACCTTGATGTGGGAAACGTACCACCCGGAAAAGGGTCGACACAACTGCACGCATGGAATTGATCCAGCTGCGACCAAGCAGAAGATTGTAATCAAGGGGAGCGTCAAAGACTTCCACTTCAACTTGGACTGTTTTTCCTTCTAACGTGATGGGAAACGAAGGAAGAACGCCGTAGGGCTTAAAACCGGATCCGTTGAAGGCTTTAAGAGTGTTCTGGGATTCATTCAAAGAAGGAGATCCAATGTCTTTCCAGCAAGCAAGAGACATGACACACGTCGAGGCACCCTCATTGATAATGGTTTGGAAAATGTTTTTGTCAGAGACAATCACTTGGATTTGGAACGCAAGTTGAGGGGGTAACCTTGGAATGTGATCTTCCAAGTCAAAGATTATTAAATTCGTATCTGTCAGATCTATTCCACCGATAGCTTTCAACAGTGCTTTCTGTTGCATAGGACAACTTTGAAGGACTTCGAGGGATGACATCCCAGAAGGTGCTTGGGCCAAATCTTCAACAATGTTGTAGTTCTGGGTCACACGAGCATGAGGATTGAAAGCCAATTTCCGAACAACACCATTTGGGGGGGGTCACAGAACTGTGTCAAGGCTCAGTCGTTCGAGATGAAGAGGACCGTTGGTAGGTGGATTCGCGAGAGAGGGTTGTACCGAGGAATGTGGTAGATCATCAACCTTATCTTTAGAGGGAGAATAATCTTTGGCTTGAGTAGTGAGTGCAACGTTTCTCTGCTTAGAATCACCAATACACATCAAGACATAGTATGTAGTTGAAGATGAGGGTTGGTCATGAATGACCAACTGAGCCTGTTGTTGAGACGGGAAGGGTTGGGACAAAACGGTCGGAGCAGGTGGTTTTGGAGATCCTTGAAGGAACTTAGTGACCTCGGCGCGTTGTGGACAATCCTTCATGTAGTGATCATCACCACAGATAAGACAAGGGTATCGAGGTTTGCGCTTATCCCGATCATCAACAAGGGTAGTTTTGGTTTTCTCTGCTTGAGAATTATTTTTTCCCTCCTTATTCTTACCTCTCCCCTTTTTAGATTTGTTTTTACTGGTTTGGGTAGATTGGACTTCATTTACCTCAGAAGTCTTTCCGGTGGGAGGGGCAGGAGACAGAGCATTTTGAACATTAGAATAAGCAGGTTTGGGGTTTGTGTTTGAGGCAGAGTGTGGTTGGGCCTAGAAAGTGCCAATCACATTGTCGGCTACATGTGAGGCAGCTGGAGTAGTTGAAGTTGTGGAAGTGGAAGGACGAGGTAAGTCAGGTAGTAAATCGTAAAGGGTTCCCATTTGCGAATAAACGAGGTCAAGATATTGAGCACGACTTATAGCTTGTTCTTCTGTGACCACTCCACCCATGGCAATGTCATGACCGATGTCGTTCACAAATGATTTGGTGAACCATTCTGCCAGCAACTGATTGGGGAGTTTGAGTTTAATAAGACGTCGTCTTCGTTGCCACTCATGAATGTGATCGTATATATGAGTGTCCTTGTTCTTTTTGAAAGAAGTCAAAATCTTGGTCCCCGTGTCATAACCGATCGATAACTGGTAGTGTGTGAGAAAATCCAGAGCTAGGGTGTTGAAGTCAGAGAAGAAGCCTCGTGGAAACTCTATATACCACTTCGCAACAGAACCTGTGAGGTTTCGTTGAAAAAGATGTAAACGAATAGAGTCATCCATCAATGAGTTGGATGAACACCATAGGTGAAAAGTCATAACGTGATTGTTCGGGTCCTCTCCCACTTTGCTGTCAAATTTAGGAATGTCCGATGGTAGCTTGGCTAGTATAGCAGGCCATTGGGGAGAGTGATGAATTAGATCATTTAAAATCCTTGACAAATCCAGAAGATCCAAAGTTGATATGAGGGTAACTGTCGATTCACCTACGGGTACTGGTGGATTTCGGCCGAAAGAGTATTTTCAGAAAGAAAATATCCGACCGAATAAATTTTTACATGCAAATCAAGGGTGCGATCAATGCACCATTCAATTTGACGTTTCATGTTTCGGCCGGAAAATAGTTCGGCTGAAAACAATATCTTTCAGTTGAAAAATAATATTAGTTCGACCGAAAAAAGGGTTTTCGGAATTTTGGAGACCCAATTGTCACGGAAGTATAACCCACCTCCGTGATTTCACCCTCTTACAAAATGGTACTTGATAGGTATATGTTTTGTTTTACTATGGTAGGATGGATTCTTAGCCAAGTGAATAGCACTTTGACTGTCACAAAGTAACTTTACTTTGTCCTTCATCCTTCCAAACTCACCAAACAAACCTTTCAACCAAACTGCCTCTTTCCAAGCATGTGAATCAGCTATGTATTCTTTTTCTGTAGTGGATAAAGCAACAATGTTATGTAGCTTTGACATCCAACTAATAGCTCCATTTGCAAGAGTAAAGACATACCCTGAAGTCAACCTTCTCTTGTCCAAATCACCTGCAAATCATAATCAAAATATCCATAGTCTAACTCACGATCATCATTATAGGTGATACAATAATCACTTGTGCCCCTCAGATAGTGAATCACCCATTTCACTGTTGCCCAATGCTCTTTAGCTGGATTTTCCATATATATGCTGACAACCCCAACTGCATGTGAAATGTCTAGTCTTGTACTAACCATTGCATACATTAAACTTCCTACTGCATTAGCATACGGTATTCGAGACATATATTATTTTTCTTCTTTTGTACTAGGACATAAACTTGAAAGCTTAAAATGGGAATCCAAAGAGACTGAAAATGGTTTCACATCGTTCATACCAAACCTCAAAAGTATATTCTCAACATACTTCTATTGTGACAACCAAAGCTTACCATTCCTCCTGTCTCTGAATATATCAATGCCCAAAATATGCCTTGCTTCTCCTATATCTTTCATATCAAACGTCCTAGCCATCTGAGCCTTTAACTTGTTGATCTCGGTTATGCTTGCTAACATCATATCATCAACATACAATACTAAGATAATGAATATGCCATTATTCAATTTCTTAAAGTAGACACAATGATCATACTCACTCCTTGTATAATTCTAGCTCACCATGGAAGAGACAAATTTCTTGTACCATTGTCTGGGCGACTGCCTCACACCATACAATGATTTCTTGAGCATGCAAAAAAATTTCTTGTTGTGATTCTGAATGAGCCCTTCAGGTTGTTCCATGTAAATTTTCTCATCCAAATCTCCATGTAAGAAGGAAGTTTTAACATCTACCTACTCCAACTCCAAATCAAGTAATGCAACTAATGCTAACACAATTCGAATTGAAACAGACTTAACAACTGGTGAAAAAATGTCATGAAATTCAATACCTTCTTTCCAAGAATATCCTTTCACAACCAACCTTTCTTTGTACCTTTCCACTTTATCATCAACACCATTCTTCAGCTTGTAGACCCACTTGCAGCCTACAATTTTTCTGTCTCTTGGAAGATCTACCAGGTCCCATGTGGCATTCCTCTCTAATGCATTCATTTCATCCTTCATTGCTTCTTTCCATTTATCACTGTTAGAACCCTTCATAGCTTCCTGGTAGCAAAAGGGTTCATCATCATTAGTACTTAAAGAATCTGACGAAACAAAATCATCATACCTTCTTGGAGGATTTCTGACCCGTGTAGACCTCCTTAGGGAAGTTTGTGGCTCATCCACATACTATTGATTGTTATCATCAACCATGAATTCCTCTACAAGAAACTCTCAATGAACATATTCAAAAACATGTTCATGTTCACTTTCATTTGTATTTGAACTAGTTTCAAACTGAATCTATTGATACTTAGGTACTTCTTCCTGTTTCATTTGAACATCTACATCTGATTTGATGAGAGATGATTCATGAAATATTACATCTTTGTTAATGGTGATCTTGTGGGCAGTAGGATCCCACAACCTGTACCCCTTAATACCATCACCATATGCAACAAAGATAATCCTTTTTTTTATTTTGGATCTAGTTTAGAATGTTGATGTTTAAGAATTAGAGCATAGGCTTCACAACCAAAAACTTTAAGATTAGAATAATTACAAGGGTTACCTTTCCATAAGTCTTCAGGAATCTTGCACTCTATTGTTGTTGATGGTGATAGATTCACCAGATAAAAAGTTGTAGTTACTGCTTCTGCCCACAGTTCTTGTTGCAAGTTGGCGTTACTTATCATACAACTTTCTCTCTCTAGAAGAGTCTTGTTCATGTGTTCAACAACTCCATTTTGCTAAGGATTATAGGCAGTGGTTTTATACCTATAAATCCCAAAATCATTGCAATAGTTCTCAAATTCTATCGATGTAAATTCACCACCATTATCAGTTCTTAAACATTTAATGGACCTACCAGCTCTCTTTTCTACCAAAGCTCTACACTACTAGAAAACATTAAATACATCAACCTTTCTTTTTAACATATAGATCCAAAACATCCCAGAGAAATCATCTATAAAAGTAACAAAATATGATGATCCTCCATATGAAATAGTAGGGGATGGTCCCCAAACATCAGAATAAATATAGTCAAGGATTCCCTCACTAGTGTGTCTTCATTTCTACCTATTCTTTTTTCCATAGATACAGTGCTTGCAGAAATCTAACTTTAAAGACTTTAGACCAGGAAGTAACTTGTGATTAGATAATACCTTCAATCCTTGTTCGCTCATATGGCCCAACCGTTGATGCCACAGTCAAACAGAATCACTGTCATTCTTAGATACTATTGTCACATGATCTGACTCAGTTCTTCCTTCTAACAAAAATAGGTTACCAACCTTCTTCGCTTTCATAACCAGTCAGATTCCTTTATAGACCTTCATAACTCCACCTTGAACAATATTCTTATATCCTCCAATGTCTAAGAATCCAAAAGAAATTAGGTTCTTCCTAAGCTCAGGTACATGTCTCACATCAATTAGTATTTTAACAGTTCCATCAAACATCTTAATTCGAATGCTACCAATTCCCACAACTTTACACAAGATATCATTTCCCATGTAAACTATTCGATCATCTATAGACTGGTAAGTAACAAACCAGTGTCTATGAAGACACATGTGATTTGAAGCACTGAAATCTAATAACCATTGTTTATCATGATGTAAACCAATACTAATTGATAAAAATTCATCAGTCATACCTGAATCTGTTGTTGAACCTGTTTCAGTTGCGTTCGCTTCCTTCATTTATTTTGGAGGGTCGTCTTTGGAGGCTTGTTGTCTCTTCCAACAGTCCTTCTTTAGGTGTCCTGTTTTACAATAAAACCAACACTTAATCTTTCTCTTTCTTCCCTTCGACTTTGACCGAGAGAAATACCTTTGACCCTGTTCTCTTTCTTTAGGTCTGCCTTTGACCATCATCGCCTCAGATGTAGAGGTTTCTGAATGGGTTTTCTTCCTTGTTTCCTCAGACAATAGTGCTCCAACAATAACATCAAACTCAATACTTTATGTTGTGTTGAAACTAATAGAGGTAAAAAAGTGATCCCATGACGCAGGCAAAGAACAAAATAATGTAATTGCCTTGTCTTTAGAATCAAATTTTACTCCCATGCTACTCAACTGAACTAAGAGAGTATTAAAAGTATTTAAATGATCAATTATTTTCATACCTTCCTTCATGCGCAAACTGTACAATTTCCTTTTCAGGAAGATCATGTTCATCAAGGATTTCATCATATACAAGATTTCCAGCTTCGTCCACAAACTGAATGTTGTCTTCTCCACAACAATGTTGAACAAAACATCATCAACCAAACACAGGCATATGGCACTCAGTGATCTCACATCGATCTCATCCCAGTCTTCATTTGTTATAGTCGCGAGTTGTTTTTCTTTTCCCAAAAGTGCCTTCACCACTCTCTTTTTTATGAGAAGATCGTGCTTTTTAACCTTCCAGATCTCAAAATTATTCTTTCCATTGAAATTTTCAATTTCAAATTTGGCACTCTGAGTCTTTTCAATCTTATAGGGTCGGCGCACCTCCAAAGGTGAACACAGTGCATCAACGTTATGATATTCGCACCTTTCAATACAATTAGGGTGTGGTGATTCAAAGGGTCGTCTTACTGTACACACAGACATGGTGCGATGATTCCAGGTGGTCGTCGCACCTGTCAAAGTAGGTAGACAGTGACATTTTTCAGAAATTTTTGAATTCCAAGAGTCCATCTTATAAATCGACGCACCCTCTCAGAGGATATTGCTGTGACGATTTTAAATCGATGCACCTCGCATAAATTTCACTCATGTTGCTCCTCCACGAATTTGATGCAGAACAGGTGAAAAAATGGCGCTCGTTGTGCTAGGGAAGCCCAATGCTAATTTACAAACAATGCTTCCTATGCAACGAAATCGGATCAACAGTTTAAGACGAAAAAACCTTGCACTTTCATAAAATGGTGCTCCCATAAGAAAGAGCGACCAAATCCTATGTAGTGAAGAACCTTGAACGGACAAAAGATTCACTAGCAACGAGACTTGTGATAAAGTGGGAAAAACGACGCTCCTTCTAGCAAGTTTCAAAATGTTCCACGATGGCAGCTCATCGTGCATCCATCTCCCTCCAGCAGATTGATGACTCATGCATCAACGCATTTCTCCACAACTAGATCGTTCTCCCTGAGCTTTGATACCAATTGGCAGCTTTAGCCACCATTAAATTGAATCTAACATGTAGCAAAAAATATATAAACATCGAATTATTCTTTATGACATTAAATGATGAACACCGAGATTTATGTGATTCACTCAAACATTGGGATACATCCACCAAGAAGGTATCGATTGTCTTATTATTTAGATCATGTTGATTACAGCAGACTCCTTCTACACATCTACTTGTTTCCTCTACAGGCATACATCAATTTAATAGCAAGTTACAAAAGAAACTAAACTAACTATTAAATGCATTCACATCCATATTCTAAAATTGGTTTCTTAGTTACAACCAACGCTGAAAAATAGGAGGAATTCGTTGTCACCGTATAGAAAAGTGTATTAAGTGTTTGTCTGGATGAAGAAATGCATTGGATGAATAACTACAAGAATATTATGTATAGAAAAAAAAAGAGTTTTTATTTTAAGAAAATTAAGAATAGTTAATTGACACCTTCATACATCATCCAACAAAATTCCAGGGAATAACTGCATTCATGAGCCTCTCATATGGGTGAGATAGATGAGGAAGGATTGATTTATTATGTAAGTGACTTCTATGAGAAAGACATTTTTATAGCACAAATTGCCACACCACAATGCATTTGTGACATGGTCTAACCTTTCCCTTGGCTTGTAAACTCAAATCCAAACTTTCCTCATCGAAGTCACTTAAAAAACATCATTTTAGTGTCATCCGCAGGTCACTTGTATCCAACTAGCGGATGCCCTAAAAAAAGTTGAAAAATAAAATAATTCCTCATTTTCGGGCAGGGATTTTGGTTGGGCTCGTTTCCCAACCTCTTTGAGCCTATACCAACCAAAATTAAACCTCCTTAACTTTGTGAGGATGGTATAAATGAACATTTGGGTGAATGGATGAGGAGAAAAACCTATGTGAAAAGTTATATTGAAGAAATTGCAAGTCTCCCTATTCTAGGATGGAGGTCTTAAGATCATTAAACAATGTAAGATCTAATTTGTTATAAGGTCATATTTTAATAATGAAGTGGAGTTAGATGTAGCATCCCTTGATGTGTGTGGTGTAGTGTTTGGAAGCCCCTACATGTATAAGAGGGAATTGATCTTTCTGAGGAGAGAAAAATAGTACGAAAAGAGGCATATCAAGGACGAAAAGTCTTTCACCATCAAATTTGCAAAAAGAGGCATATCAAGAACGAAAAGTCTTTCACCATCGAACTATATTTGTTATAAATATTTATGTTCGTATTTTTCCATTTCAAATTGACTGTAATACTATGTTTATACTCAATCTCTTTTATTTGTATGAACATCTTCTTCCATAGGGATGATTTTATTTCTACCAAATTAATTTTACAAAGTTATATGTGTATTTGAATGGAGTATTTTTAAGTTTTGTTGGTTGTAGATTTGAATTTCAAACAAAATGCAATTAGAGTAGTTATCTTTAATTTTAGTTTTCCTTTCTATGACTTAGTTTTCTTTTGAATATGATTTAAGTTGTCTTTTTTATTAGGCATGTTATATGAAACCATTAAATCTTCATATTCTTAGTTTTGTGTATATAAATCTTTATATTCTAGTTGTTTTCTTTTGAATATGATTTAAGTTGTCTTTTTTATTAGGCATGTTATATGAAACCAATAAATCTTCATATTCTTAGTTTTGTGTATACAAATCTTTATATTCTAGTTCTTCCCTTTTTTTTAGAAGATATATGTAACATCCCGCTCTGGCGCACTGAGCAAACTTATTCTTTGAGGACACTTGCTCGCAAGTGATCCATATTTTTATGCTATTAAAACTTTTAACTTTGATTACAATGCATTATGGGTTGATCACGTGTTGTTTTACTACATTGACATAGACAGGTGCTATTGACTCGGTTTTACTGAGTGTACAGGGTTTTGGACCTTGAGGATGCAGAGGCATCGATGGAACCCCTTGGACTCCGGATCGAGTCAGGGAGTGTGCCATTGAGGTTTTGATTGTTTTACTATGATATTAGTGCATCTGACTAGATGATATGATGTGGGTATGTTATGACATGATTTGTTGATGATGCAGGCTGACGATAGCTTGTCGACCAGACTCACATATGGAGTAAAGGGGTCACACACGACTACCAGAGAGGTTGAGGGAGAGTTGTGGACAACATCCCTGCCACAACCTACTAGCACTCCCACCGTGGATCGAACTGTAGGTTAATGATTACCTAGTTCGAGAGGACCCATGATGTTGTGAGGGCAAACTGCGACAGTCGATCATGATGATTCTAAGGGGAGCGCAATAAGGCGGGGGGCTTATTCCTTACAAGCCTTTAGTCTCCCACAAGTTCACCTGGCGGAGTGTTGACTCCAGCAGTTATTGATATCTACCAATCAGTCAAGAGGCGAGTGGCACCCTTGGGGCACGTAGTGTGTCCTGAAGGGCACATCGCACAAAGGAACATATGAGGCAAGTGGCACCCTTGGAGCACCTAGTGCATCCTGAAGGGCACGTCGCATTGATGATGATAGAGGGATGAACCTAGATGGCCCTAAGACAAATAATATGTTAAGAAATTTTAAAACAATTTCCCTAATTAAATGTCACCCAATACAAAATCTAAGTTCCAGGTCTAAAATTACGCCAGGGGTAAAATTTTGTCTACCTTTAAAAATAAAAAATAAAATAAATAGATAAAATAAAATAAAATAATAAAATTTAAAATAAAAACCACTTAAATAATAATTATGATCTTCATAAAATTTTGTAACATAAAGGGAGTAAGAAATTAAATTATTCATAAGAAATAAAATCCGTGGATATAAAATCTAAAGAGGGAATTAATTATTTTATCTTTTGATAATTTAAAAAGATACTAAAGTAATGATAAAAGGGAAAAGGGGTTAAATTCCACACCTGCCTTTTTGAGTTCTAAGTAAAAGGGGAAAGAGGGAAAATAAAAAAAATAGGAAGCTAAGGAAAAGAGGTAACATAAAAAGGAAAAAGGGGAACTTAAGGGAAAAAGTGGGAAGTCAACTTAGTAAAGAATCTACATTTAAGAGCCTTCTAATTTTAAACTAAATTATCAACTTCATGATAGGGAAAGCCTTTAAAACCTGTAAGTGAATTTGGGGACACCTAGGAGTGAAATAAATATCGTCTTGACTGATTTACTTGTGGGAGTTGGGATACCTAGCTCAGAGAGGAGTGGTAGATCGACCTTGCGAGGTGAGCTGGGAGCTAGACGAAATCTCTGGATAGTGTGTGTGGCCCCTTTGTGGCTCAAGGGGCTAAGGGGGAAGAATAGCACCCCTAGCATTGGTTGGGAGGTACTAGTGAGGTCTCGACTGTCGACGAGTGGGAGTTGTACAGAGCGCAGGACGTCATTCGAAGCGGGTGATCATGCAATGATACGCTCTTTTATTTTATAGAGTAGAATGCATTAGGACTTATGCTTGGATCTCCATATCGATTTGTAAATGGATTGGATGTTTAGATTGATAGCGGACCCTGTTTTCTTAGCCTAGCTTATTGTTTGGTTGATTGATTTCCCGTGGCCTTCATTCCCGCATGACTTGACAGCCCTGTGGTTGTCTGTGACCCATGTGATTGTTTTTCCTTTCATTTCTAGCTTGCCAGTTCTTTCCTGAGCAGTCGGCCAGGAACCTGATCTACGGTCATCGCTTTAGCGTTAAAAGACCTATGGATCTCAAAAGCCCTACTTTTCTGTGCAAGGATGATGAGCGAAGGACACACCAATTAGTCGTCTACCTCTGTTATTAACTTGGGTTGACTGTCTGACTTGTGCCTTCTAGGAAAGGTGCCCTTGCGTCCTTGTTGGTCCAGTTATGCGCTTAATTGATCATTCCTACCTTATTTGCAATTAACCTCAGACCTGCATTTTAACTGAGACAACGAAATATATTAACAGTGATTATTGACATATGTTTATTACCGTCTAGTGGTAACGATTGAGCGACAATTTTTTTATATATGATGATGTGTGGTATGGGTATTCTGTAAAAAACAAATGACTTCATGTCGACATTTTCTTTACATTTGGTATTTTGCGTTGGGAAACCAATGGAGTCATGTTTGCATTTCACTTGGCATTCTGAAGCTATAAAAACGCTTAAATTCTAAGTCTGCACATCGTTTGTACACCTGCATATCTGATTTCATTGAAGGTTAGCTATTATTGTAAATCCTAAAACAGAAATGAAATGAAACGCTTTTTTTTTTTTTTGCGTTGATGCATTCCTGGAAAATTCAAGCTGTGCGTCTTTTTATCTCATTGGCCCTCTCATTTATATCTCATTTTTAACTCTAGTTGGGAATTACTGCATTTTTTTTAACTCGATTTCTTGACTGGCGTTGCTACCTTCAGCCGTAATTGTTGATGGAAAGGGGCGAAATTGTGAGGGATAAATGTTATGGAATTTGTCAAATTCAATTTTCTGAATGAATAAAACTCATAATAAGTTGTAATAATTACTTCTAGAGGGTTGTCTCTGATTTGAATTGAATAGAGCTTTGTCGGTACGTAGTTTCTCTTTGAGTTGGAACCATCCTTGGCCGTGAATTTCACCCTTCAAACTCTCAGCCCAACTTTGACCTGATAGGGATTCTTCCCAAATTTGTTGTGGCACGTACTTTCTCATAACTTAATTAGAGACTCTCACGCTCAGCCATCGCCAAGATTTTTTTCTCTCTATTTTCCCTGGACTTGGAGTGAAACAGGAAATCCCAGGTGATGAAAATCATTCGTCCTATATCAATAACATTTTGATCATTGCTTGGCAGCATGTATTGTCATGAAGGCATAACTTGGATGGTAGAAATGGAATTTGTATGCTCTTAATATTTCTTTTATATATATATATATATATAAATACATGAAAAATATGTGAACTCCAAAAGATGAGGAAAAACCTTCTCTATGTTAAAAATGCCAAAATAAATACAAATATGTTGGTCAAACCCACACCATGAGGTGAATTGGAAATTATGAATCCATTATGTTGAAAATGATGTGATGTAGATGACCATTAAGTATCATGTCATGGAAATGAGTATATAAAGCATATACCATGTCAAACCTGTAGATAACAAGGCATGAATATAATCAAAATACTGACAAAGCATAAATTGACATTTAGACTATATTAATGAAAACAAAGAAAATTGAGACCAGATCAATTTAATGAAATACAATATAGCTAAAGAGACTACTAATGATCCATCTTAATGGTTAGTGGCACTATCTTAAGTAATCCGAGGCACTTTTATTGGGTTTTATGCATTTACGGCAGGTTTGGGGTTATTTTCCCATCTCCGACAGTTTGGTTCTTGACTTGCTTTCCATTATTTGTCTGCGAACTTGGGCAATTAAGAATTTTAGATGGAAGATGGGATTATGACCAGATTTATCTTTAAAATCTAGACCCTATTATGCTCTATTGTGTGAGTTACCTATATCCCATTGAGTTTTTTTCACATTTCATTAAAATACAGGCAATACATTAAACTCTGAATACTTCATATGCTAGACTGACAAGAGTTGCAAAACTAGAAGCTTATGATTTGTCATCTCATTACATTTTGTTTCTCAGGCATTAAATGACAATCAATGCTTTTTCCATTGAACTATGAAAAATGATTTAGTACAATTAAGTTCTCAATGTAGCTATCTCAAGGCAGTAATCTCATTAATGCTTATAACAGTAAATTGTAACGACAGTTGATATGGCAGTAACCTTTAGTGACCTTTCCGAATTGCAAGAATTTATTAAATGACAGTAGATTTTTCAGAACCTTAACTTTTAGACAGTTGTACCCACCTATGCGCCTTGTTATTTTGGACAGATTCTACACCTGTGTGTCTTGTATTTTTATGGAAATCCTTTATTTAGATTATTTTATTGTAGTGGTTTAGGGTGTAAATGTAATTATTTATCATTTTATTAATAATATAAAATTTTATGTGGGCCGTAAATAAAGGAATTCAAGGTCTGTAATAAGTAAATGTTTTTAAGAGTATTTTTAAATATTCCTTAAGGATTTATAAGATTTGGATTTTCTTTTGGAAGCAAGACTTCAAGGTTATACTTATCATTAGATCTTATTATTATTTAGGATCACTTAAATGTAACTATGTATGAGATGTGGTTTTATATGGATTAACATAGTTTCAATGGACACGAACTTAATATCTCAATGTTTGTCAAAGTAAATACTTGAGTGGTCTTAAGTATTATTGAAAAGATTTAAAAATTTATTGGAAGCGAGTAGTCATAGTTACACCTTTTTTTAGAAGATTCTTCATTAGATTCCCTTAGTGTAACAATTCAAAGTGTAAGTGTGTATAATAGACGATCTCATATAAAATAACTTAGTTTCTTTATGGGCATAAATAAAGTGTTTTAATGTCTACCTTATGCAAAATACCTTAAGGGGTCGAACTTAAATATTCTTGAAAGATTTATAGAATTGATTATTGTGGAGTGAAGTGTCCTGGATGATCTTGATGTTGTCTTTTAGCTTGTCGGTTGGACTTGTTGTTTGGGGGGGGATATTGACACATCCTTGTTCCTCAGAACAGTCGCCAACCTTGAGACCTTAAATGGTCAAAATCGATGGGAACCTGGGCTTGAGCATTGCTTATGTGTCTTGGAGGTCCTAACTATTGCAGTGTAGGACGGGCGGGGAGTCAGTCTTATTTTTTCGTCGGTTGATTGTCGTTCATTGCTTCCAGACACTTGATGTGCTTCTTAGGTTGTTAGGTTGTTGTCGCGGTTGTATGTCTTGTTCGTCGTTGTGTTGTGACGCATAGTAGAATGTCTATATTACCCTTCTACACACGCACACACAAAAAAAAAATAAAAAAAAAATTGCACTTGTTTTGAGAGACTTGTTGTCTTGACGAAACGAGAGCTTCGTTACAATATATATAATTTATCGTACAAATAATTAATGTAAAATTAGTTATAGCTAACATCAATGACATGGTTTTGTATTTATTAGTGATTAATGATGATAATAAAAATTGTCATCTATTTTATTGCATTTTCATATCAAATTGTAAT
>JZKD02S0814045.1:127568-143882 GCA_000966675.3 Picea glauca | reverse complement strand
AAGGAAATCGAAAGGTTCTCCTAACAAAAAAAACTCGATGAATCCATGGGCCTCATTGGTTTGCATGTGTTAGACAACTTGTTGTTCCACATAGTTGATTGTAAAACTCCGAAAGCAAGTTGGGACAAGTTGGCTTCCTTATTTAGAAAAGTCAACGAATTTCAAGCCCTACAATTGGAAGCGAAGTTGTCATCACTGGTATCGGATGAACATGCACTCGTTGAAGACTATCTTACCAAATTCAGGTTACTGGTGGCGTAACTAAAAGGGTGTGAAAAAAAAATCAGATGAAGAGTGCATTTTCTTGATTTTATCCAAGCTAAAAGGTCCTTATCAAGTATTTAGGTATTTTCTTTTGCATTTTATTCTATTATGGATGCACTGAGAAGTGAGTTTAAAATGCCTTCCTTTGAGATTTTTTGTGAGCGTCTTACTAGAGAACAATCTAAGATTACTCAATTAGATGTTCTTTCTGGCTCTAACAATCGGTCTCTTGTGGCTCATACCTCCAAAACTAAGCACATGACTCAATATAAGTAGAAGAAATATTTTTCTCCAGCTAGTGAGTTTACCTCCAAGCCTCATGTTACAAGGAAAATCTCTCTATGGCATGGTGTAAACCACAACAGACGGAATTACACGTAGAAATCAACTATAATCCCAAGTATTATATATAAATGAAATGCTAACAATACAAAGCCAAGAGCCTACCTCACCAGGACGTTCGATGAAGAGCATCGTTGAGCACACAACTCAAATATTTATACCTGCAACTTGTCCTCAACAACCAAGATACACAAGAATATGGTAATAATAGATAATGTTAGCATACAGATGAGCATAATCCATTAACATACATGAAAAATATGCCAATGGAATAATAATTCAAATATTTGCAAGATGTCAATTGGACGAGAAAATAGTATTTCTATTAAAATAATCAACAAAAGTATATAGGTGACAAACGTCTATAACGACACATCTTGAGACTGAGAAACTAAGTCCCTCCAGCTAAGCCTCCACCACTTCAATCCTCCACCAAAGGAACGCTCATATAAAAGAGACAATGAGGTTCTCCACCATAAAGAAGGAAGAACTTGCGGGTGAACAATGAGTTCAGACTTTCAAGAATAAAGGGATGCAGACTCAATATGAATTGAAATTTCTCCAACGTATCTTTGCTCTCAAAGTCGAATTCTCTCTCATTTTCCACGGCTTGGATATCGCTCAATTTATAGCCTTAAAATGGATCTGAAGGGCCAAATCAGAGCGTTTCCAGTATGTGGAAGGTCAAGGATCATGGATCTCGTGACATGACATGGAAACCCGACATAATTTTTAATTTTGAGCACCAAACGCGATGTACACGGGTTGTAGTGGAGAAAACTATGCATACACTTGTTGTCTAACTGATAGGGTGTGTATATGTGGAAAAATGTTCATTTTTGTCTCTAGAAGTTACAAAAGGGGACTTCAAGTCTACATAGAGAAATGGAAAGGCCATCCAAGTAAGTTGCATGGGGTGAGGAGAAAATTGTTGTAACAGATGCCCCCTAATGTGTGAGGTCAAAGGAGTATATGCGATGGCTAAAATACATTATAATTCCCAGAAGCGATGTAATGGAGACTCAGCTGGAAGTGCTAGTTACTCATGAGAATATTACAATCCATAATGACTTTGTACACATGGCTGCTAATTTGAATTACACTACAGATCCATGTGGAAATATACCAAATAGTTTTTCATGGCCATGAGTAGGAAATACAAAGGAGACACATGCCATAGGTTGTCATAGTCGTAAACAAGGCCCAGTGGAATCCAGTCTCAAAATCACTTTGAAGATATCTGTATACAATGGAGTACAACTTGATCTCCCATGATCACTAAAGTCATATATGTACTGGTCCAATGAAAGACAATAATAGAATAGGAATGTTGCTACTGTAAGTTGGAGGTCTTCTACACTATCCATCGAAGGTGCAAGTCTACATCATGTGAATAGAGGAGTTGATGTCGAACACAATGAGACTTCGTTTGATTACCAGTCATTAAGGTATATCGTTAACAAACGTGAGACAACCTATCGATAATGAAAGTAGGTATCAAGGCATCGAGTACATTCTTACAAGTGTGAATAAGGGTGTTGAGGTCAAACACTTGAAGAATCCATCGATCATGAAACATTGATGTATTCCCAACTGTCGATGGCGGGATAAATTGCCACTGATGACTGCAAGCCTCTAGGTACTCATAGGACTCTACGTCTTATTTCCAAAATAGATGAGTTGAATTCGATGGAAGGAGACCCACTAAAAGGAGAGGATTAGGGTATCTCTCATCAATCAACATGAGGTACAAAGCAATATATTGATGATTAAGAGGAGCTCAGACGAATAGGATGTTCATGAACCAACAACCATGTGCGTCTTTTTCATGCACCAGATGCAAGTAGTGCACGAAAAAGACCCTTTGAGTAACATCCAATAAGGAAGATGACAGACAAAGGAGAGGAAACCACCAATAAATTTAATGGAATCCAAGACACTGCACAAATCCCAATGTGTAAATAGATTACTTGTCGTCGAACACAAGGGAAATACCCCAATCAACGACCAATAAAGAGATGTTGCCTGTTGGGTTCAAGGTTACCTACCCATAATGAAAGTAGGACTAGGGTGCATGGTAGGACTATAGCTTCATGTGACTCTGAGACACAATAAGGGTATGGTCTAGATGCAAAGTCAGGAGTTTTGAGAAGTGGCCGACATAGGCTTATAGAATTCCTTTGAACATGAGCATGAGATATATGGATAACTCACACAACATAGACTTGATGATAAAACTTCGTGATGTAGGAGGCATCAACAAACTCTCTGTAAGGATTGGAAGAATAACCAGTCGGAGGAGTAAAATCTAGGTAACGAGCTCAAATTCCTAAGGTCATGCTAAACCCAAACTTTGGATGATAGTGGACTCAAAATTTTGTGCTTTGTTCAAAGGCGACACGATTGATACCGATATGAGATAATATTCTTTTCACACCCGTATTTTTTTGTTTTTTCATAGGCAAAGAAATGCTATGATATAAGAGAGGAAACAAGTGTCGTGATGATGCAGACCTATTGGCCCTCGGGTCGGGATCCGCTCTCAGGATCGTTCGGATTCTCCCTTGAGCCGAAGTAGCTCCTTCGATTCCCTGCTGGAATCTGCAATTTATCGATCCACAGGTCCTTTTCGCAACTCACAATCTCGCAAGTTCGTGAGTTGTGACTCCCGACTCTTCCTCTCCAATCTCGCGATACTCGAGATCGTGAAATGGGTACAACTCTTCCTTTGTCAGCGCCCTCCACACGTGACCATTGGCTAGGCTTAATTACTAGCACCTCTCGCTACTCACCACTTCGCGAGTTTCAACGTCGAGCCCTCATGCTCTTACTTCACGAATTCCTGATATGCGAGAGTCAATGGAGTGTTGACCCCTTCCACTAGGTGACGTGTGTCCACCAGTCTATTCCCCGAGCCCACTTTGTGGTTCTTCCACGTGTCCCTCGTGCCTGACTTTCGGCACTTCGCGACTTTTGATGTCGAAAGTGACTCCTTTCAACCTCCGAACCCCCGAATGCATGAAATGCGATGGGGTTCCTGATCCAACGATCCTCCCATGACCTGGATCCAAAGACTATCCTCGTTCCTCGCGATTTCGCGACTTCATGACTTAGAGCACCCAACTCTAGGCTCTCACCCCGTGAACCTCCAAGTTCGCGAGATCCCTAGATCTCTACCACCTGTCCTCCTCCGATGGATGGCTGCGATTCTCTCGCGGTTTCACGACTTCAGGACTTTCGGGACAAAAGTCTCAACCTCTTATCCTATGATACGCTGAAATTCCAACACGTCATCAACGAGGGTCCCATGATGGAAATTCCCACCTTTTTGGGGTTTCGGACCTCACGACTTCGTGAATCCTGATGCTGAACTTTTGGGTCTTCAACCCACGAAACCCCGAAATACCGAGTTCTGATGTGCTTCACCAATAACTAGCCCACACAAAACCTCTCACCCCTTCGAGGATTTTCCTTTCGCAGCCTCGCGAATCTTGAGGCAAGGCTTTCGGTTCTCCAACTCATGAAACCCCGAAATGGTCAACAAAGGTTTGACCTCCGTGTCGACAAGTACGCCACCTATCCATTCTGTGTTGTTGGATTCTTCTGCACCTTCAAACCTCCGAACTCCGAAATGAGTATCCACAGGCGATCCAACGACCCTATTTCTCCTGAGCTTGCACTTAGAAAAACACTCACTGTAACCTTCTTTCTCCTTTGCAATATCTAACGGCTTCTAGAGCTTCGTGAATTCTCCACGGAGAATTCCGACCGTCAATTTCCTCCTTGACGATTCCTGCGAAATGAACAAAGTGTTCCCTTACGGAACTTGTCCTCCTGCAAAACAACTTCGCTGCGCCTCCTTCCGACAATTCAAGGCACTAACTCTTCTGAGTTTTTACCACAACCTAGAGTCTTCAAAAAGACTCTTGCACACACTTCTTGCAGAAATTCTTCAAATACTTCTAAGTATTTGAATTCTTTGACTCTGCACACTCTCCGCGACAACAGTCTTTCAACAATTTCCCTTAGGTTGTAACTCTGAGACTTCGCTCGGCCTGTGCACTCCTTGCATGGCTCCTATGCTCAACTTGCACTTCTATGAGAATGAGAATAAGGTTATCTCTCCTGATCTTGCAAAGACAAACTCTGACTTCTGTCAACGCACACCTTGCAGACAATTTCACTGCACTCCTTGTAGGAAAACTCTTGCTCAGATAGAGAAACAATTGAAACTCATTCTTTACTCTCCCTCTCTTCAGATTTCATACATTCAACATGAAATCATACATTCACGCATCAAATAAAATGCATAACAGAGAGTAAACAATCATATATCAATCATCATGTACAAACACAGAAAGCAATTGAACACCATGAGTCTAAACTAAAGATCTTTGTATTAATCCAAAACTTTTGTACATGGGGTTAACTCTACAAAACTCTCTTCTTCTACTCTCCTATGCTCTCTTGATTGATTATGTTGCTAATGTTACAATGATACAAGTGAGGGTGTCTATATCCTTTTTCCTTCCGGCTCCTAAAACTGTCTAATCTAAGAATTCAAAACTACCTACTTACATTTACTAGCATAAATGCCTCTTAGTCCTTTAGACAAGAGCGAGATGCTCAAGGTCTGATTACAATCTACAAGTACTCCTTTTATTAATTGTTCATTTACGAGTGGCATATCAAACTTCAAAATATTTCAAACAATTCATCATGTGCCAAAATGCGTTGGTGTTTGCCCCACGCTTGCTTGTTGTTGGCGGTGCTCCTGCATCATACTTGCTCGCTTGAAAATTTTCATGGGCTCCTTTCCATGAGCTCTTGCACGGTCTGTCCATGCTTCTGGATCTCTGTTTCATTTTCCTAGCTAGCATCTTCAACTGGATGTCCCTTCCACTTGACCAAATATTCAAAGTATTCCTTTCTCCTAGTCCTCTTACTAACTCTTTTGTCCAGTATGCTTTCCATCTGTGGCTTCTCTGCAACTGGAATCTGTTTTGTCCACTGAACCTTTGGTTGTTCACTGTCTTCTCCAACCTTGTATGGGTACAAATATGAGACATTGAATATCGGGGAAATTTCGATCCCATCGGGTAATTCATTTTCATAAGCATTTTCCCCAAATTTCTTCAAGACCTTACATGGTCCGATCTTCTTCATCTTCAGTTTGTTATATGTCCCATTCGGGAACCTTTCCTTTCTCAGATGTGCCAGAATCGAATCACCAACCTAAAATTGAAGTTGTCTCCTGTGTTGATTTGCTCAGAGTTTATACTCTTGGCTCGAGTTTTGCAATCGCTCCTTCACCTGGCTGTGAATTTCCTTCATTGCTTCGGAAAAATCTTCTGCACTAGCACTTCTTATCTCATCCTGTTTTGAATCCCTCAGTTCAGATACTCCTCTTGGCTATGTCCCATAAACAATTTGGAATGGACTCTGCCCTGTTCTTCTGTTGATTGAATCATTATAAGCAAATTCCGCCTGTGGAAGAATATTGTTCCACTGACTGTGGTGTTCTATCACCAAACTCCTCAGCAAGTCTCCCAAACTTTTTTTCACAACTTCTGTCTGTCCATCCGTCTAAGGATGATAAGCTGAACTGAACGATAAGTTTTTTCCTAGATTTTTCCATAAGGTTCTCTAGAAGTGTCCCATGAACTTGGTGTTTCAATCCGAAACTATGCTCCTTGGTAAGCCGTGAAGTTGAATGACTTCTTTGAAAAACAGATTCACAATGTGAGTTACGTCACTAGTTTTCTGACACGGTATAAAATGTGCCATCTTAGAAAATCTATCCACTACCACAAAGATTGAATCAAACCCTCTTTGTGTTCTCGACAGCCCCAATATGAAGTCCATGCTTACCGCATCCCACGGCCTGTTAGGTATGGGTAACGGTTGATATAAGCCTGCATTCTGTCTCTTTCCTTTTGAATGCTGACAAATTCTGCATCTGTCCACGAATCTTTTGACGTCTTCTCTCATTCTTGGCCAAAAATATGACTCGTTTAACTTTGAGAACATCTTGTCATGACCGAAATGCCCAAACAATCCTCCATTGTGTTTCTCCTTCAGCAAATTCTCCCTCATTGAGAATTTTTGAATACAAAGTTGATTTCTCTTAAACAATAATCCTTCCTGGATCATGTATTCTATCAATTGACTCCTGTCCCTGAGAATTGGATTCTCAGCTACTTCATATGCCTCCTTAAAATCTGGATCATCTCTGTACATGTCCCTAAGATCATCAAAACCCAGTGTTTTGACTCTGAACTCCTGCAACAGTAAACATTTCCTGCTCAAAGCATCAACAACTTTGTTAGCAGCTCCAGAAATATGCTTGGTTACAAAAGTAAAGTTCTACATGTATTCAACCCATTTTGCATGCTTCTGGTTCAACTTCTCCTGTTGAGTCACAAATTTCAAAGCATGCTTGTCACTGTATAAGACAAAGTCCTTAGGGATTAAGTAATGCCTCCATTTCTTCAATGCCTGAATAATATCATAGAACTCCTTGTCATACGTGGAGTATTTCACTTTCACTTCATTCATCTTCTCGCTGAAGTATGCTATCGACCTGTCTTCTTGGCTCAAGACTGCCCCTATTGCAAATCCACTTGCATCACATTTTACTTGAAATGTCTTGTTGAAATCTGGTAACACCAAAATTGGTTGTTCCGTGATTTTCCTTTTCAACAAATTGAATCTTTTCTCAGCCTCTTCTGTTTAGTGAAAAGATTTATGTCTTTTCTTCACTATGTCCATCATCGGTGCACTAATTCCACTGAAATTCCTAATGAACTTCCTGTAGAAACTAACCAATACATGAAAACTTCTCACCTCAAATATACTCTTCGGTGATGGCCAATTCTTAATTACCTCCACCTTATCTGGATCCATCCTCAACTTATCTACAGAAATAACAAACCCCAAATAAATGAGCTCTGTCTTCTTGAATGAGGATTTCTTCATGTTTATCAACAACTTCTCTTGCTGTAATCTCTTCATCACTGTAGCCAAATGTTTTAGATGCTCTGCCTCTATTTTACTGAAAATCAATATGTCATCAAGATACACAATGACAAATTTTCCGATGAAATCCTTCAGGACTTCATTCATCAACCTCATGAAAGTACTTGGCGTGTTCGTTAAGCCAAATGGAATAACAAGACATTCATACAACCCTTCATTAGTCTTGAAGGCTATCTTCCATTCATCACCTTCTCTCATACGAATCTGGTGATATCCACTTTTCAAATCAATATTCAATTTTTTTTTGGCCCCACTCAAGCAATCCATCAGATCATCCATCCTTGGCAATGGAAATCTATACTTGATATTTATCTTGTTGATCGCTCTTGAGTCAGTACACATCCTCTAGTCTCCATCTTTCTTCGGACTGAGCACTGTCGGAACAACACATGGAATCAAGCTTTCTCTAACCAACCCTTTGTCCACTAAATCCTGGACCTGTCTTTTGACTTCTTCATTCTCTTGTGGCGTCAATCTGCACGCTTCTTTGTTTGGTAAACTATCTCCAGGTATGAGATCAATGTGATCACTTACATTTATGATCGGTGGCAACGAACGAGGTAGTTCGTCCACTACTATGTCAACAAACTCTTCCAACAGTTTCTGAACCTCTTCTGGTAAATCATCTACCCTTGTACTGGTTAAAACAATTTTAGGCTTCCTGACCATAATGAATTGCGGTTCCTCCTTCTTCTTAACCTCTGTAAGAAGTTCCTTCCCACTCATGAGAAGTACAGTGTTTCTTACTTCATGTTTTACCTCTTTATCTTTGATTGGAAGCAACATGTGAGTTCTCCCATTCTTCTCTAGGGTGTATGTGTTCTTCCTCCCATCATGAATCACATTTTTGTCATATTGGCATGGTCTACCCAACAATAGATGAAAAACATCCATGGGAATAACAACATAGAGTATTTCATATTTATACCCTCCTATTTTAAACTCAACTAAACATTGTTTAGTGACATTTACCTGATGTCCTTTCTGTAGCCACGAAACTCTGTATGGGCTCGGATGTTCAATCGTCTCCAGCTCCAGCTCCAGCTTTTCTACCATCTCTGTAGAAACGAGATTATCTATGCTACCACTGTCCACAATGACTTTGCATACCCTGTCTTTGGTCTTGCAAGTGGTCCGAAAAAGTTTGTTCCTTTGGACCGAACTCTCCACCTCCTTCTCTAGCGTTAAGATAACTTTTTGCATCATCAGGGATCTTCCACCTTCAACATTTTCTGCCTCAACATTCCTTCTTTGTTCTTTGGCAATGTGAGTCTCACCACCTTCTTTCTCCTTATCTGGACATTCATAAGATTTGTGTCCAACCTTTCCACATGTGAAACATTTCACCACTCCACCTCTTCCTCTTCCTCTACCTATGGTACGTGGAAAAATGTTTCCATCATCATACTGACCTCTCTGTTCGGTATGATGCCCTCTCTGTGAGCTTCCACCTCTCTCAGTTTGAGTCTGAGGTTTCTTCCACTCTTCCTTGGGTTTCTAATTTCTATCCTGGGTAACTCATTTGCCTCTGGGCCGACTTCTCCCTCGGCCTCTTTGACCTTGTTTTCAACTCAGCTTCTCTTCAACCTTCATAGCCATCTGATAAGCATCTTCCAACGTTCGGATAGTCATCATGCTTATATCATCCTGAATGTCATATCTCAGACCATTCATATACCTGGAAACCTTTTCATCATCACTTTTGCGATGACCTGCCCTGATGTTCAACCTGTAGAATTCTTCAGTGTACTCCTTTACTGTCATCAACTTATGTATCAAATTTTTCATTCTCCGAAACTGAGTAATTTGGTAATCCCTGGGAATGAATTTCGCCTTCATCTTTGCGATCATCCTATCCCAACTCTTGATTTTCGGCTTGCCTTTGCAGCGCCTGTCAGCTTGTAGCTCATCCCACCACAATGATACATGTTCTTTAAGTCTTGTGACAGCATGTTTGACCTTTTTGTCCTCCTCGACATATTCATAGTCAAAATATGTGTCCAGAGCTCTAATCCAGTCTAGAAGCTCTTCAGCATCCAGGTTTCCTTCATATACTGGAATATCCATTTTTTCCCTAGCACCCATTCTTGCAACAACCCTAAGTAGGCATTCATTTGCTGCATATTATGCTATGACTTCTTCTCCTTCATGTCTAGCTTCATCTTCACTTTCGGAATCACTGACATCTCCAACACCAGTTGTGCGCCTCTGTGTTGTCTCCATGTCCTCGAGTCTGGCGTGTATGTCATGCATCTCTCTTTCCATGGTTGGATTTGGCACCTGCCTACCCCTTCCTCTTGGCATTTCCCTATCCTCTAGTGGATCGAGTGTTTATCTGTCTCTTCTTCTTGGCGGCATGCCTGAGAATTTATTTCTCGCTTTCCCTGTCTGAAGTATACAAACAAAGTCAAGCTCTGATACCACACTGACGCAGAACTATCGGCCCTCGGGTCGGGATCCGCTCTCAGGATTATTTGGATTCTCCCTTGAGTCGAAGCGGCTCCTTTGATTCCCTATTGGAATCTGCAATTTATCGATCCATAGGTCCTTTTTGCAACTCACAATCTCACGAGTTCGCGAGTCGTGACTCCCAACTCTTCCTCTCCAATCTCGCGATACCCGAGATTGCGAAATGGGTACAACTCTTCCTTTGTCAGTGCCCTCCGCGCGTGACCACTGGCTAGGTTTAATTACTAGCACCTCTCGCTACTCGCCACTTCATGAGTTTCAACGTCGAGCCCTCATGCTCTTACTTCATGAATTCCTGATATGCGAGAGTCAACGAAGTGTTGACCCCTTCCACTAGGTGACGTGTGTCTGCCTGTCTATTCCCTGGGCCCACTTTGTGGTTCTTCCATGTGTCCCTCGTGCCCGTCTTTCGGCACTTCACGACTTATGATGTTGAAAGTGACTCCTTTCAACCTCTGAACCCCCGAATGCATGAAATGAGATGGGGTTCCTGATCCAACAGTCCTCTCGTGACCTAGATCCAACGACTATCCTCGCTCCTCGCGATTTCGCGACTTCGCGACTTGGAGTACCCAACTCTGGGCTCTCACCCCACAAACCTCTGAGTTCGTGAGATCCCTAGATCTCTGCCACCTGTCCTCCTCCGATGGATGGTTGCAATTCTCTCATGATTTCACGACTTTGGGACTTTTGGGAAAAAAGTCTCGACCTCTTATCCTCCGATATGACGAAATTCTGACATGTCGTCAACACGGGTCCCACAATGGAACTTCCCGCCTTTTGGGGGTTTCAGACCTCGTGACTTCATGAATCTTGATGCTGAACTTTCGGCTCTTCAACCCACGAAACCCTAAAATACTGAGTTTCGATGTGCTTCACCAATAACTGGCCCACACAAACCCTCTCGCCCCTTTGGGACTTTGCCTTTCACAACCTCGCGAATCTTGAGGCAAGGATTTCGGTTCTCCAACTCATGAAACCCTGAAATGGTCAACAAAGGTTTGACCTCCGTGTCGACAAGTACGCCACCTTTTCACTCTGTGCTGTCGGATTCTTCTGCACCTTCAAACCTCCGAACTCCGAAATGAGTATCCATGGGCGATCCAACGACCCTATTTCTCCTGAGCTTTCACTTAGAAAAACACTCACCATAACCTTCTTTCTCCTCTGCAAGATCTGACGGCTTCCGGGACTTCGTGAATTCTCCACGGAGAATTTCGACCGTCAATTTCCTCCTTGATGATTCCTGCGAAATGAACAAAGTGTTCCCTTACGGAACTTGTCCTCCTGCAAAAAAACTTCGCTGCACCTCCTTCTGACAATTCAAGGCACTAACTATTTTGAGCTTTTACCACAACCTAGACTCTTCAAAAATATTTCTGCATGCACTCCTTGCGGCAATTCTTCAAATACTTCTGAGTATTTGAATTCTTCGACTCTGCGCACTCTCTGCGACAACAATCTTTCAATAGTTTCACTCAAGTTGTAACTCTGAGACTTCACTCGGCCTGTGCACTCCTTACATGACTCCTGTGCTCAACTTGCACTTATACGAGAATGAGAATAAGGTTATCTCTCCTGATATTGCAGAGACGAACTCTGACTTCTATCAACGCACACCTTGCGGACAATTTCACTGCACTCCTTGCAGGAAAACTCTTGCTCAGACAGAGAAACAATTGAAACTCATTCTTAACTCTCCCTCTCTTCAGATTTCAGACATTCAACATGAAATCATACATTCACGCATCAAAGCAAATGCATAACAGAGAGTAAACAAGCATATATCAATCAACATGTACAAACACATAAAGCAATTGAACACCATGAGTCTGAACTAAAGATCTTTGTATTAATCCAAAACTTCTGTACATGGGGTTAACTCTACACAACTCTCTTCTTCTGCTCTCCTATGCTCCCTTGATTGATTATGCTGCTAATGTTACAATGATATAAGTGAGGGTGTCTGTATCTATTTTCCCTCCGACTCCTAAAACTATCTAATCTAAGAATTCAAAGCTACCTACTTACATTTACTAGCATAAATGCCTCTTAGTCCTTTAGATGAGAGCGGGACGCTCAAGGTCTGATTACAATCTACAAGTATGCCTTTTCTTAATTGTTTCATTTACATTTGGCATATCAAACTTCAAAATATTTCAAACAATTCATCATGTGCCAAAATGCGTTGGTGTTTTCCCCATGCTCGCTTGTTGTTGGCGATGCTCCTGCATCACGTGAGTAAGAAACTAGCTTCAAATAGTGGAAAATACCTATGCTCAATGCAAGGGAGTGAATGCGGGGAATGGACATTCGGGGGAATGATTCCTCTTAGGGTACATGGTGTCAAGCTGCAAAGGATATAAACAAGGCTCTGCTTGGCTAGTGATGTAAATTGATGAAGTAAGAGGCTTATAAAGAGAAAGAGGGAACCATAAATAGGCTCAATACTGCAAGCAAGATGATGGAATGTGATTGCAACTCAACTCCAAAGAATGTCATTTTTCGTAGATTTAGTCTCCTAGGCCCGAAAAAGTATAAACTAATATCCAGGAGAACTCTTCTAGACAATGTTGACTAGAGTATTCATTTTTCGTAAGTAGTCTATTTGGTCCAAAAAAGGGTTAAGTTTACACCAAATAGACGTCCTTTCAAAGTCATTTAATGAGTGTGAAAGAGACAAGCTCACTCGGTAATCTTTTCCCTTTTTAGAGAGTCGGAAAAGAACTTAACCAAGACTCAAGGGGGAGTCCCATAGGTAAGGATTAGAATGCTTGTGAGTAAGAATATGAGGTTCGAACGCAAAGTCATATTATAACTATAAGGAACTTCTAGTCCTATGGAATAACTTTTTCATGGGAACTAAATGGCACAAAGGTTATAACTAGGGCACCCATGTTTGGTAAGCCTCTACCACTTAGTAAAGACACTTCTAGTAGCAGTAAGAAGGTTCTATGTTGCTAATAAATGGGTTCGTTCCTAAGGTGTATAGATCACAGTCATAGGACAATGCAAAAATGAAAAATGGAGTGACAACCTATCCTATATGTTGGTGAAATAAAATACCTTCTAAAGGCATGAACGAACGATATGACACTAGAAACTGCAAAAATCTTGGACATAACAACCAAAACCAACTCTTTCCATTGTACTATTAGTCAATAAAGTAAAAAAATCAACACAAACTATATGAAGTGGGTAAAACAATTTCTACTAATAGAAAAAATAGACCATTTTACCATACCATTTGAGTGTTTTCACCCACATAGTGCATTTTAGGCCATTTTGCCCATGATTTTCAAGGGTCGATTGTGGGAGCTATGATCAACGAAATTAGCAACTGTCTAAATCAAGTAAGTGCCCATCCCCTCCGCTTTATTTTTAGTGGTTTGAAATTCAAATTTAGTCCTCATTTTTTGCGTTTTAGAGTGCGCAACATGTAAACTAGTGTGTACGTGGGTCATAGTTCATCGGGTCACATACATGCCTCCGTGTATGTGGGAAATGAAAATCCTTCATGTGTATATGCATCCCTATACACGATTATTAGCATGTTAGCCCATGAACACCCTTTTTGACAATATTTGACTCAAAAACATGATTTTTCCTTTGCAGGATGCTGATTGAATGGAGAGGGAGGGAGCATGAAGAGGTAGATGCAACAATGGAAAGGGGTGCAGGGGCCCAACAAGATTTAAAAATATGTGGTCTTTATAAATTTTGGGCTCTCAAAGGAATGAGGGCTAAAGTGAGGTTACTCCAGATGCTCGTAAACTATTGAGATCTGGAGACATTGCAGTTAGATAAAGGGTACATTAATGATGTTCTTCTTGTTCCTGACATGTCTGCAAATATTCTTTCTATATATCAGATTTTTCATTATGGTAATAGGAAAACAATATATTTTTATCCTAATGATGTAATCATTCGAGAATTACAAAATCCAGACATTTTTGTTGCATCTGGAAAAGTAGATCATAGTTCTTGATTGGATAAGTTTGATTCTTTTGAGTCTTCCTTCGGTTCCTCTTTCATTTCACATGTCGATGCTTTGAGTAGGCTTTGGCATGAAATATTTGCACATATCAACTACAGATATTTGCAGCAGTTAAGCACACAAAAATTAGTACTTGGACTTCCTAAAGTTTCTTGTACTTATGAAGTTTGTCCAGGTTGTGTCCTTGGAAAACAACATCAAGATCCATTTCCTAAAGGAAAAGAATGGCGTGTTGCAACACCTCTTGAGTTGGTACATAGTGATCTCATGTCATTTACAACTCGCTCATTCTTAGGGACTAAGTATGCACTCATTTTCACTTATGACTTCTCACGTATCTCTTGGGTGTACTTTCCTAAGTACAAGAATGAGGTATTTGCTACCTTTAAGAACTTCAAGGCTTTTGTTGAGAAGCATTCATCTCTTTCTATCAGGAAACTACACACAGATAATGGGGGGAGAGTATGTCAATCATGCATTCATAGATTTTTGTAGAGAACATGGCATTCCACATCAACTCACATTTCCCTACAATCCTCAACAAAATGGTGTTTCTGAAAGAAATAATCAAACACTAAAAGAAATGGTAAATTGTATTATTCAATCCAAGAACATGGCCCCTTCCTTCTGGGTTGAAGCAATAAACTTTGCAAATTACATTTAGAATAGGATGCCTCATCGGGAAGTACTGCATAAGACTCAAGAGGAAGCTTGGATCCATGTTAAGATTTATGTCTCTACTTTTAGAGTATTTGGTAGTCCAGCATGGGCCTTAATACCAATTGAAAAGCACAAAGCTATGGAGAAGAAAATCCAACCATTGATATTCGTTGGTTATTGTGAGGACATGAAAGCATATAGGTTATTTGAACCTATTACTAAAGAAGTCTTCATTCGAAGAGATGTCCTTTTTGATGAAGGATTCAACCCCACATCAAATCCTTCTCCATATTCATATTGTCATGCAAACAATGATGTTGAACATGTTGACAATTTTTCTTTAGAAGATGATGATGACCCTTTTGAATTTCAACATCAACATCAACATCAACCATAATAAAATATACCACCTGCACCAATAGAGCATGAGCATATTGAACATGAACAACTTGATCAATAACATGAACAACTTGATCAAGAACTACATCTCAGGAGGATCTTTCATGAGAGAAAGAGGCACTTGGTTTTTTTAGTCTACATGTTCTTCAGTCTTCTGAAGGAATCTCCATTTTTTAGCAAAAGTATGCGCTTGATTTACTTCAACACTTTGGCATGGTTGATTGTAAACATGCCCCTACTATATTTCAGTCAGGAGTTACCCTTTCTGCTAGTTTCTCCTCACCATGTGTTAATCCTTTGTTGTATCGAAAACTGGTTGGGAGTTTGTTGTATCTAACTGATACACGTCCTGACATATCTTTTGCAGTAGGACTTGTCTCTAGGTTCTCTCAATATCCTCATGACAGTCATTGGAAGGAAACAAAGCGCATCCTGAGGTATATTCAAGGTACTACCAATTTTGGCATTCAATACTCTTCTAGTGCTTCTCAGCTTGTGGACTTCACTGACTCTGGTTGGTTTGGTTCAGTTGATGATCGAAAGTCCACATATGACTTTGTCTATTGTCTTGGGTCTGCACCTATTCAATGGTCTTGCAAAAATAAATCTACAATTTCTTTATCCTTTGCATAAGTTGAGTATCGTGCTACAGTTCTTTCTAGTCAGGAGATTCTTTGGCTTCAACAACTACTGACAGAGTTTGACATTCAACATGATCATCCCGCCACTCTTTGGTGCGATAATCATAACTCCATACACATTTCTAGAAACCCATTGGAACATCAAAAGACCAAACACATTGAGATCCACATTCACTTCATTCGACAACTCATCCAGGCTGTGTTCTTAGCTTGGAGTATTTTCCTACTGAAGCACAAGTTGCTGACATATTCACTAAACCTTTGGCATCACCTTGTTTTCTTCAGCTACGATCAATACTTGGAGCGAAGGAAGTTGTCTCTGGGGGGTTATCTTGAGACCTCCTACCTTCACTTTTTTATGTTGTTTTCTTTCTTTAGGGGATCATTTTTTTTCCTACGGGTTTTCTCATTTTATCACTTATGAGCATTTGTATTGGGTACCTTAGTAGGCCTAGTAGCCATGTCCCATATTTTTGAGTTTTTTGTACTTATATAAGTTGCACT